>CAHIKZ030002999.1:2997500-3015858 GCA_903632075.3 Acanthosepion pharaonis | reverse complement strand
GGTAAGACATTAGTGGTAATAGTGGCTCCAACTAGCTAATATTTTAACATTCAAAAGGACGCAATAAATCGTAGAACTAAATATTATTTATTACAGGAGATTAAAACAAAGACTTATGTCTATCTATTTACTTCTGTTCATTTTTATCTGTCTATTCATATTATCTATGTATATAAGATCTGAACGAGTGAGTGTCCTTATATAAAAGTAAACATTGGTATATATATATATATATATATATATATATATATATATATATATATGAATATATACAGAAAAAACAAAATCCTTTATATACAATTATGCTGTTTTAATGTTAATATGTCAACGTCGGACGTTTCGGTCTAATAAACCATCTTCAGGACAAATTCATAAATTATAACATTATCAATACAACATGACAGAGACGATGTACATAAGAACAAGACTTATCCAAACAAATAACTGAAGTTTTATATCGTCTTTGTCATGTTGTATTGATAATGTTATAATTTATGAATATGTCCTTGACATATTAACATTAAAACAGCATAATTGTATATAGGATTTTTTGTTGTTTTTTCCGTATATGTTTTTCTTCATACTGTCGGATCTATATCCATATATATATTATATATATATATATATATATATATATATATATATATATATATATATATATATATATATATATATATATATATATATATATATATATAAAATGTATTTTGGGAGTGGTTAGAACGTTCGCATTCTGACCGTGAGACCCGGGTTCGAATCTCACGAATCTCAGGTCGTTTTTTCAGGAAGGAGACTTTCTAATGTTATCGCAGTGGGGGAGTCGATCCCAGCGTGCGGCACCGTTGGAAAGAGCGTGAAAACTTAACCACGGGTCGACCCAAGCCTTGTGAGTGAAACTGGATAAGCGGAACTCTTAGGTGTCGTCGATACCTGTGCTAGGAAGAAGTCACAAGTCATCGTGGCCGAGGTCCGGACCGTGCAGGCCTTGTTCAAATTGTTGATCTCGCTAGATAACAAGGTCTTTCCCAGAGACTGTAACTAAGGTCTGCTCAGCATAGTTGCAGTATAAACCACGGGTGGGCTCTGTGGGTGTTGAATAATGCACCTGAGCAAGCGTCTGGAATTGGGATTGGCTCGCCGCGCTAGTAGATGGGTATCGTCAAATATGAGTGGCCAGCGATATATATATATACACACACACACATATATATATATATATATATATATATATATTGAACAATAAAAAAAATATTAAAAAATTAAAATCTGACACACTGGGTTATAGATTAATATTCTTTGTTTTTTTTTATTTATTATTATTTCATTTAGATTCCTCGACTAGTTTCGGCCGAAATGGCCATCACCGGGAGGAGAAATATTTCTACTTGCTGGTAGCAGTAAACTACAAAAATAAATGTCTTGTTGGAGAATATATATATATATATATATATATATATATATATATATATATATATGAGATTAAAAAAAAAATGTGTTAAAAATTGCTGCACAAAAAAAAGTATTCTGATTTCGAAATTAAATTAATCGTTCAGCCACCAGTAATTTACCATCACTCGAGGAGACACATTTGTAGTGTTGAAACAAGATTGCTGTTGTGTAGAGATTTTTAACAGGTTTAATCTCCTATAATAAATAATATTTAGGTCTACTCTGTATTAAGTCCTCTTTTAAATTAAATGTTACGGACAGTGGAATTAGACTACATTTGTTCTCATCTTACCTATATATATATATATATATATATATATATATATATATATATATATATATATATATATATATATACGGTTTACTCCAAAGATGTATTCACTTTTTTTGCTTCATCGTCAATTTGGATATTGCATTTAATTTAAACCGTTAAGCTTCCTTGTATGTCGATAAACATTAACATTTCTTAATTTTTTAACTTTAATCATATTTGCAAGTCAATAAACACTGTATATATACATGCATATGTATATTTACACACACACACACACACACATATATATATATATATATATATATATATATATGTATATATATATATGAAGAGCTGTGATACAGCGAAACAGTCTGTTTGTGAATGACAGTATATATATATATATATATATATATATATATATATATATATATGATGTAAATTTAATATTAAGATAAGCTATGTTTTTGGATTTAAATGCTCAATGTTAGAGATAGAGGTTATGTAAAAGTAGACATTAAACTCATCGCCCCGCGGCGACAGTGTGTTTCATACTTAAAGCCAATAATTAGGACATGCCGACTGCCTTTTGTGCGTTTAGGCATGAAACAGGCTGTCGCCGCTGGGTGTTGACTTCAATGTCCATTTTGGTATAAAGACATTCACTCGTTCAGATCTTATATACTAGATAATATGGATAGACAGATACATATGAATAGAATTAGATAGACAAACACAGATATATATATATATATATATATATATATATATATATATATATATATATATATATGGTGAGATAAGTAGCTAGATAGATATGAATGAAATCAGGTAGATAAACAGATAGATATGTGTAGAATAAGGGATATAAATAGAATGAAAGAAAAATTGAAAAAAAAAAGAGAAAAGTTTATGGATTGAGTTTAAAGCGAAAAAGAAAAGACGAAAAGGACAAACATTTCCGACATTCTACACGTAGCCACGCAGTCCCGAGCGGGCGATGGGCGCACGTGTGCGTACGTATATACGCATAAAGACGCACAACGTACGTATATACACATAAACACGCATAAACAGACTATGGAAAACGTGAATATGAAAAGAAAAATCGAGAAGTAAAAGCAGCCTATTGACTGATACACCCTGACGAATGGATGGAGTGATTTCCGGAGGGTGGAGCTAAGAATATCTGGAGTCTGGCAGCTGAAGGTAACATTAATCAGCGAAGTGACAAATATTTTACTTTTCTCTCTCTCTCTCACTACACACACACACACACACACACACACACACATATATATATATATATATATATATATATATATATATATATATATATAGATAGATAGATAGATAGATAGATAGATAGATAGATAGACAAACCGATAGATAGATATGAGTGGAATCAGATAGATAGATATGAGTAGAATGGTACATATAAACAGAATCAGATAGGTTGATAGACACACCGATAGAAAAATATACAGATAGATAGATAGATAGATAGATAGATAGATAGATAGATAGATAGATAGATAGATAAGAGATATGTATGGAATCAGATAAACAGATATGAGTAGAATGGTAGATATGAACAGAATCAGATAGGTTGATAGACACACCGATAGAAAAATATACAAGATAGATAGATAGATAAGAGATATGTATGGAATCAGATAAACAGATAGATAGATATAGATAGCATAAGAGATATGAATAAAAGGAGAGAGAGAGCTGAAAAGACTGAGACTATGTATAAAGCGCGATAGATAAAGCAATAAATATAAGCAGATTGAGATAGAGAGATAGTCTGTATGTATCAGTAGGACACTTCGTGAATCAGACCCACAAGATAATGGATATAGATATACCTTCTGCTACTTACTTATCTACTCAGATGAGCGCGTACACTGTATGCAGAAACAAAAATAATAATAAAAAAAACATATATAAATGCATACCTCGGCGCATTGATAAAATCAAATGTCTTTCCACAACTTGAGTTTATATCTATATTCGAACTTGCGCACCCCCAGTACAAATATTTATAATCACAAGCTTGCAACTTTTTAAGTATTTAAACATTGTTCTGCACTCTCAATGTCTTCTTTGAATACATTTCCAGAACCACGCATTTTCTCTGCACGTATAACTTGAAGATCTTACGCTCTGTTGGAAAATGGGGACAGGCGAATGATAGTGAAGAAGTACTTTTGTTCATAGGAAAACTCGTGCCGTTTTTAAAGTAAAAATTAGTTATTTTGGGACAGCCACGATTATAATTAAGTAGGTGCAACAGTCCGTTGTTTGCCCAAAGAATTGCGGATTTTCGGCTGCTCGAAAAAATGTAACATTTTATTTCTGGAGAAGAAACCAAATCTTTTTCAAATTGGATAAATTTGAAATTATTTGTTTGTCGAGGACCATTTATGGTAACAGTTGGCAATGAGAAAAGCTCACGAAGAATTATTTTTTATTGATTCCTTTTGAGAAAATATTAAGAAAATGATTGATTGGTATTTACAGATAGGTAAATAAAACAGGTAATTAAACAAATAGATAGCACAGGGTGATATATATATATATATATATATATATATATATATATATATATATATATATATATATATATATATATATATATATTAATATATTAATAATGAAATTATTGGTAATCCGTATGGAATTTCCATGAGGATATAGATCCGTTGAGAGCTCTGTGTCAAGAGACATCGGAGAAGCTATTATATAACGACAAACAAACACTTAAAAATCCATAGGTGAGATTTTATTTCACTGAAGTCGATAAAAAAAGGCTTCAATTCTTCAGACCTGTAAGCCAAATGAAAATGGAAAAATTTACTCTAGGTTTAAAAACAAAACCTAGATCTAGAGTAAATGTTTCTATTTTCATTTAATTTACTGGTCTGAAAATTTGAAACCGTTTTTTTTTTATCGACTTCAATGAAATAAAACGTCACATACGGATTTTTAAGTATTTGTCTATATATATATATATATATAGAGAGAGAGAGAGAGAGAGAGAAAGAGAGAGAAAGAGAGAGAGACATGGATAAAACAGATTGCGATTGATAGACATATATATGGATAAAGAAAACAGCTTGATATATATAATTATATACCTAGATATATAGATAGAACAAGTTTGATATATATATATATATATATATATATATATATATATATATATATATAGAGAGAGAGAGAGAGAGAGAGAGAGAGAGAGAGAGATAGATAGATATATTGGTAGATAGATATATAGATATGAACAGGTTAAAATTGATAGATAGATTAGATGATGATACATACACAAAAACAGACTGAGATATACAGATAAATGAATCGATATGTACACTTTGAGAAGAAAGAAAGCAATCTGTCGGTACCGTCAAAGGTACGTAGAGCATAAAATATTTTCACACTGAGTTGAAGTAATTAATAAAAGGGAGAACATTCAAGTGATTTAAATTTCCACTTGGCTCACTTTAATCCATTCATTCATAATCTACTCCTTAGATTAACCGCACCGATTTTAATGTAATCGCCCTATTAAACCCATCCAGTGTTTGTAATAGGCCGACCAATTCACTTCCGGTATTTGAGAATACACCATCGCCAAATGAATAACACTTTTTAATTGTGCCCTACATATAACTCATTCAACTCTAATTACTTACGTTAATTAATTATTAAAGGTATATTTCTGACCTAAAGTTATGTTTCTTTATTTAATTGCGCTGATGTGTGTCATTAGTCAATTAATCCGAAGAAATCGCCTGTGTAAGAATATCTTGTTTGAGCGAACTAGATTAGCTTTTGATTTCTAAGCATAGCTTAGTTTGGCTCAAGGCTACAAATGTCGGGCGTTCAATGAGGATGGAACTCAGTAGTAAAGATTAACTGCAGTAGCTCCTTAGTCAAACCCCAGGAAACTTTGCATAGTTTCTCGCCAAATATTCATGCAATCACTAGCAGTATTTGTTGAGGGGGGCACCGAAGTTAAGCAACGTCGATCCTGGTCAGCATCTAGATGAGTGACCACTTGGAAATATGTAAGATTGTAAGGTTGTAAAGTTGGATGTGCGGATAGCGTACTGGGCAATGGCTCGGAGTTCTTATTCGGCGAGCCGAGTTCCAATTGCCGTTTGGTTTGTGCTATCCACTTACACGAAAGAAACTCTTACGAAAGGTACGAATCCGTCTATTCTCCCCTCAGATATCACAAAATCATTATTATCATGTTATGGTAATTTACCCACGCACGCATGGACTCTTTCAGCTATAAATAGGAGCAGGTACTGCCTTTTTGGAGAGGAAAGTTTCCAGCAGTCAGTTCTGATAATAGGACCTTACATACTTGTTGTAACACTCTCGTTTGTATGTGTTTGTCTTACTGTTTCTGATAATATATTTAACTCAGTTCCTCTGTTTGTGTGTTTATTTCTGACCCTAAAAAGGCCACAACATATTCCCAGCAAAAAAAAAAAAATAACAATCTGAAAATATTTTCTGGTTTTAAATAACCTGCAAAGTGTTGATAAGCCGTAAAAAAAAACAAAAACGAATCAATCAATCAATCAAAACGTACTAGTTGCCAATTCTTTCATCCTCATCATCATCATCATTTCCATAACCCGGTATGGTCGTATGGCCACTGCGCAGCTGAGTACCTGACTAGCTCCCTACTATGTCTCGATTGTCTACCAATCTTTGCGTCTCTGCGAATTATCTTCCAGTCTTTTCTGTGAATGTTGTTAGCCCGTGTTCCCTCCTTCGTCTGTTCGTTCTTCTGCTGCCTAAAGTGTTACCTTGTAGAATGGCAGTAGAAAGATTGTTGGCTTTTATCACGTGCCAGCTCTCTCTTTCTTTCTTAGTCATGAGGTATGTCTACTGTTTGATGGCGATTCACACAGCGTGACAACTGTGATACGGTCTATCTAGGACCTGCCTCAGATGGTTCCGTAGTATCCCATATGTAATGCTTCGATAATTTCGTTTTAGTTCTGCTGCTAACGTCCAACATCCGCTGAGGCACAGGAAGTTTGAGAGTGCCAGTGTGCGCAACAGCTTGAGTTCAGGCAGACGTTCTTGTCTTTCGAGATCAAATATCACCCACAATATCTTACTAATTAACAAGACTAATATCTTTGAATAGTCAGTTATTTTTAAGGTGAAGTTTTTTTTTAATCCTTTCACCCCAAGCAAGACAATAAAGCCACTAAGACGTAAGGGGTTACTGGAAGTAAAATAATATGAGAAAAGAGAAAGAAACTGTTTATATTTCTGAGATGAGATATTATGTACACTATTTACATTATTCGGACTATTGTCCTCATCTTTGTCGCCATATTTATTACAACGTTTCAGCCTTTCAGTATCTGTCTATATTTCTGAGCTGAGGTATTATGTACACTATTTACATTATTCGGACTATTGTCCTCATCTTTGTCGCCATATTTATTACAACGTTTCGGCCTTTCAGTATCTGTCTATATTTCTGAGATGAGGTGTTATGTACACTATTTACATTATTCGGACTATTGTCCTCATCTTTGTCGCCATATTTATTACAACGTTTCGGCCGTTGTACGCTTCGGCCTTCTTCAGGTGGTTGGAATGTCGAACTGAAACCTTTATTTCACTCGGTGGGGTAGATAGACTGTTCTAGTTCCACGTGCCACGTTGAATGGATTTCAGTCGTCAGTTATCTCGTGTTAGTTCCCCTCTCCAAGTTCTCCACTGCCTTAACCGGGTATTGAACTCATACTCTTTGGACCTGTCACTGGATCTAACTAACGTCTTTATCCACTCTGCCATGTGTCCTTGAGGATATATGGCAGAGTGGATAAAGTGTTCAGTTCAACATTCCAACCACCTGAAGAAGGCCGGAACGTACAACGGCCGAAACGTTGTAATAAATATGGCAACAAATATGAGGACAATAGTCCGAATAATGTAAATAGTGAGAAAAAAATTATTAAGGAAATCGGACAATAAAAGAACGGATACAATGAGATAATTGACATTGCGTTTAAAATTTTGAAGACCAAAGTTGATTGGAAAGCAAGCAGCCGGAAGAGAGTTTCACAAGCGAGAAGTGAAGAAGAAACTGTTTGCATAGAACTTACGGTTAAATCTCCCAATTCCAACAGTAAAATGATGAAGTCTATCTGCCAATCAAGTACTGCGCTTAAATTATTAAAGTTGAGACACCAAAGAGTATGCCATGAAAATAATTATAGAAAAGGCTCAAGGATGTTACATTACGGTGGTGGGAAAGTAACCGAAGCAGAGATACCAGGTCAACACCGATAACATTGCAGATTCTTCTTTGGATATTGTCAAGAATCTCTAGATGCATAGCAGAAGTACCAGACCAGATGCTTGGAACATAAATGTTTAAGATAGATTCTGGTGAGGAAAAAATTGTCTTGTACGACACAGTGAACCAACGTTCTTAGTTGCAGATCTGGATTCAGTATAATCGTTCCACTTAATGTCACTTTAAAACATTAACCCGAGAAGGCACAATGAGATGCTCTCCTGAAGGTTAAAGGAAAAAAAAAATCACTTAGACCAAAGCTATCTTCAGTTTAGTTTCGGTTGCTGTGCAATGTTACTGTTGCAAATGAGATTAAGAATAAGTAAATAAATCTTTCATACATAAAATTACGGTTTACTACTTTCCGGATGTCTTCATTTACTACCCGCGTAAGGGTCTGGGGGAGTTTTCGACGAACATTGACCTTTGCGCGTAAGCGATCACGATTGATCCCACTCAGGTGGGCCGCTTATATAACTTTCTGACATCTGGTAGTTCCACGTTTAAGTTCGACCATCTCTTTACATGTCATGACAGCAATGATTTTTTTTTCACTTATTGGCTATGATGTCACCTTCCAGCCCAATCCTTTCATTCACGTGGTTCCTCTGACACTGAGCATAAAGTCTATTTTGCCATTTCTTACGCTGTGTCCAGTACATATTGGGGTCACCACAGATCAACTCCTTCTAAAACAAAGTTTTGACATTAGGCGCAAATCAGACCCCCGGTATTTTCTGGCACGAATCGCGCATTATAGTTGGATTTTGCGACACATCACTCTTTGATGAGTTATTCAATGCTAAAATGCACTTTTTATTATACCAGAGCCCATAAGTTCCCATTGCTCGTGGTAGACGTTAGTAAATATTGATCGTCTATACCAAGCGTCTTATATGCGTTCCACATCACCTGTTAGCAGAGAATGACAAGCATTTGCTATGAACATGATGTGATAGATAGATAGATAGATATGAGTAGAATGGTAGATATAAATAGAATCAGATAGGTTGATAGACACACCGATAGAAACACACACACACACACACACACACATATATATATATATATATAGATAGATAGATAGATAGATAGATAGATAGATAGATAGATAGATAGATAGATAATAGATATGTATGGAATCAGATAAACACATAGATAGATATAAATAGCATAAGAGATATGAATAAAAGGAGAGAGAGCTGAAAAGACTGAGACTATGTATAAAGCGCGATAGATAAAGCAATAAATATGAGCAGATTGAGATAGAGAGTAGGACACTTCGTGAATCAGACCCACAAGATAATGGATATAGATATACCTTCTGCTACTTACTTATCTACAACACATCGCTTATTTAGTATCATTGTATTCCCACTATTTTTCGGAACAGTGTTATTACTAGAGATGAAAAGTGGATCCTTTACCACAATATTAAATGGCGGTATCAACTGTCGTAGACCTGTTCAGTAGCCTAATTTAGGACTGCATCCAAGAACGGTTCTTCTTTGTTCATGATGGGATACCGATTACAGCGGGCCTTGGGTAAACAAACGTATTGGAGTCTATCTATCCCCAGGTCAAATCGCAGCCTATAACCTCCGAACTTGAAGGCTCTCCTTGGTCACGGACACTTGACTCTTGATTCTATTGGGAGGAGCCTACTGACCTGGCCGTTAACTTTAATCTCGGAATCTATCCGTCCATTGATGCCGTATCACCAGAGCGCTGGTTGCATCCGTAGCTATGGATCCCAGTTTACTCTATTGTGATAGATGGCCGTTGACAGTTCTTGTTTTTAATCCTGCGAAGTGTCTAGACACCTTCCTTAAGAGAAGAGATTGGTGGATGGGACCGGTTTAGTCACTGATGACCCGAACATAGGTCAGGTAGAACTGGGTAATGTGGTATCAGTAACATTTATAGAGTGACCTGTTAAAATGACCCTATTTAACAGAAAAGATTTGTGAATGGCAGCACTTTAGTCGTCGATGATCCGACCACGAGGCAAGGAGTACTGAGTAACGTGCTGCCAGTAGCACTCGTAGAGTGACCTCTTATACAGCTCCAGATATACACGTGTCAAATAGCGTACATCGCAGTAACTAAATATCTATCAAATATTACATATATTATTTGAAATGAAACGATATAGAATATCGCTTATCTTGTTATTATATCAATGAAAAATATTGATACAGTTCTATAATCAAAAGATTATATGACACGAAAAGTTTTACCCATACACTGCATATTAAAATAAATACACAAAATGGTCAAATTTCATTTGCTTGGGCACGCTGAGTGAATGGTTTCCTGTGTTGCCATGTCTTCGTTTTGTGGGGGAGACTTGTCTTATCTCGCGGGTTTTGGAAAGGTTTGGGGAATATAAGGTAATATGGCCTCTTGCTATCAGATGTTATTATAAATTCTTGATAAGATATGTATATCGAAAGGCATCATTATTAAGTTATATAGACAGATTAACACACCTGTTTTTAAATGTTGGAGATTCAGCACGCATGTCTTTTTGTTTTATTTGTTACGTTTCAAGCTTTTGGATATTTTAGGCTAGAAACAAAAAAAATGGAAAAGAAGATGAAAAACGAAAATGGCAGAATAGTTGCTAGAAGTTCATACATTTGTCTTAATAGTTGTATTTTCATAAAACAGGAGTTAATTCCATTACCCACCCACGCAAAAAAAATATTTTTTAAAAATCGCTATCACCCCATGCAAGACAGTAAAGCCACTAAGACACAAGAGGTCACTAGGTGTGGAAGAATTAGGAACAGTAACATTAATGATGGGCGGGAAGAGATTATTCAGGACAGTAGATAGAGATTGACATTGTATTTAAATTTTTTGCAAGTTAAAGTTGGTTGGAGAGAATGGAGACAAAAAGGGAGTTCCACAAGCGAGAAGTGCGAGAAAAGAAACTGTTAGCATAGAATTTACGGTTACATATAGCCAGCTCAACCATAAATTGATGAGACATTGACGCCAGTCTAGTATTCCACTTAAATTCAAAAAGTCTAATTTTTTTTTGTTTTTAAGCGTTTCACCCCAAGCAAGGCGGGAAGCCACTAGGACGCAAGGGGTTACAAGGGGTTACAGAGAGTTGGAGTGAGAGGAGAATAGGAGTGATAGAGGAAGAGAAGAATAGGGGATAGATCAAGGCAGTTACTATAGCGAAGAGTGATATTTATTCGCATGATAATACAAAATGTGGCACATGGCCAAAATGCGGAATGGGAAAAAGGACGGACTTACTTCATCCGCCATAATGCGTCAGAAACTCTATGAAGTCCTAACTAGTCTCCATATGTACAATTCAATGTCTGTTGAGGGAGGGGAATAAAGCAACAATTCAAAAAACTAGCCTCAATAGCGAAGCGCTCATCCGAACAATTACCATGAAAATATTCATAGAAAAGACACAGAGAGGCAATGTTAGGGCGGTGGGAAAGTGGCTGAAGACGACCCAACAGATCTGGACTAATAATATTGCTGATTCATTTTTGGATTTTATCAGGGAGCTTAAAGTAAATAGCTCGGGCACCGGATCATTCAGTATCTGTCTTTTTTTTTTTAAGCGTTTCACTCCAAGCAAGGCGAGAAGCCACTAGGACGCAAGGGGTTATAGAAAATTTGGAGCAAGACCAGATAGGAGTGATAGAAGAAAGGATGAGGAGTAGTGGATAGATCAAGGCAATTGGAGATGTCGATTGACATTACATTTGAATAGCTGGAGATTATAGCTCTCAGGGAAACTGGAATAGGGAAGGGAGTTCCACAGGCGAGAGGTGCGAGACATCAAGCTATTGGAGTAGAAGAGACGGCTACATTTAGGAGTTTCGACAGTGAAGGGGTGAGAGCGGGGTGCCAGCCTCGTAGGGCGTTTGAACTCATGAAGTCTGGGAACCAGCGAATGCAGCTCCGCAGCAATTGCCATGAAATTATTTGCAAAACAGACAGAGAGAGGCGAAAGCGCGTCTGTGAGAAAGTGACTGTAGACGAGATGCCAAAGCAGGGCCAATTATATTGCATATCCGCCTCTGGAGCCTATCAAAAACCCTGAGGTACATTATTTACATTATTCGGACTATTGTCCTCATCTTTGTCGCCTCTGGAGCCTATCAAAAACCCTGAGGTACATTATTTACATTATTCGGACTATTGTCCTCATCTTTGTCGCCATATTTATTACTTAATAATAATTGTCGCCATATTTATTACTTAATAATTAATACGGTAATAAATATGGCGACAAAGATGAGGACAATAGTCCGAATAATGTAAATAATGCACCATAACATATATGACATACAATATTCTAAGCATGGAAGAATGGTAGATATATAGATGTATAAGATAGATCCTGGAGAGAAAAAATTGTCTAGCACGACATAGCGAACCAACTTTCTTAACAGTAGACTTAGCAATTGATTCAATATAGTCTTTCGACTTCATATCAGCTGAGAAGGTTACCCAGAAAAGGCGCAATGAGTCATTTCCTGGAGGTTTAAAACAAATTATTATTAAAAAAATCAATCTGTCCTGTGAGTATCAAATTTTCTAACCCCTCTTTCCTTATTACGCACTGTATAGATTTTAACTAATGTTAATTATATGTGTTCTTATCCTTTTCACTTTCTCTAGAACCTCATCGTTGCTTACATGTTCAGTCTATGGTATTCTCAACATCCTTCTGTAGAACCACATTTCTTCTGCTTCAACTCTTTTCTTCATCTGTGAGGAGATTGTTCAGTTTTCACTGTCATATATAGGAGTACTGATATTACGTAAAAGCTTAGTTCTCTTTGTTTTTAAGGAAGTTTTCCCGTTTCTTAATACTTTGCTTAGATTTTGGAAGGCATCTTTCGCTATCCCAAGGCGCCTTCGAATTTCAGTGTCATTACTTTCCGTTTTCTATTGAAACGCATCCCAGATATTTAAAACGTTAAAATATTTTTCCCATCTTCAAAATTGATGGCAAAATTTAAGGGTGAAAAATGAATTTACCTTGAAATTATGAGCAAAGTTATATAATTATATATTCTTTTTCAAAATGTTTTCCTCAGTCTCTATTCTTTAAGAAAACCTAACCTTCCCTACTATGTGCGATGTGGTGGATAAGAGCTCAGACTGAGAATTCGGGGAATCGAATCCGAATTCTACTGGGGGTCGTTACCTTTACCTACGTTCTTGAGAAAGATATCTATCCCAAATATGAGGAAAATGGTATGGATCGATAGCGATAGGTTGAATAGCAGGACGGATTAGATCCTATAGCCTTGGTTGGTGACCAGTCTATCGCAGAAAGAAACGGCAGTCTACTGCGGGAATACCTTCTGCCTAGTCAGGAATCAAAAGAGAAATATCGCCATGCGGGTATCACGTCTAGCGCTTTACTGTTCGACTGAACCTTTTCTCGGATAATATATTTTAGTTTTATCGCCTTGGGTTGAATGTGCAATTTTTTTTTTTTTTCACCGAGTTTTATATAAAATCGTGCAATAATATCTTCTGTCAATTTTAACACAGATTCTTTTCCTCTTGGAAATCTATTATAATGTACTTATTTACTTAGTTAAAAGGGTCATGTCTCAATGTATCCTCACAATATTGCTGGTTTCCGTTTTAGGTTTTCTAAGTAATGCGTAAAATATTGCTGCGCGTCGAGTCTAATGGGTTTTCAATAGATATGACGTCGACTTGTCTGTATAGTTAATCGGCTGGGGGCATTTCTGAATTGTAGGTTCGTAAATCGAGGCGTACAACATGTAAATAGTGAATGTGATGAGTTAGATGCGATTTAGATGAGAAACGTTTCGCTGAATGAGTGCTAATTTTTCCGTACCTTCTGTCTTGTACCTTTTTTTCTTTTTTTTTCTTTCTCTTTTCTTTGTTTCTTTGTTTCTTTACTTCTTTCTTGCTTGCTTTTTTTTGCTAATTTACGTTCTTTCTTTCTTTCTTTCTTTCTTTCTTGTTTTTGTTTTCTCTCTTTTTTCTTTTTTTCCTTCTTTCTTTATTTCATTCCTTCTTGATTTTTGCTAATTTAAGTTCTTTCTTTCTTTCTTTCTTTCTTTCTTTCTTTCTTTCTTGTTTTTGTTTTCTTTCTTTTTTCTTTGTTTTTTTCCTTCATCCTTTTTTCATTCTCTCTTGCTCTTTTCTAATTTACGTTCTTACTTTCTTTCTTTCTTTCTTTCTTTCTTGTTTTTGTTTTCTCTCTTTTTTCTTTTTTTCCTTCTTTCTTTATTTCATTCCCTTCTTGATTTTTTGCTAATTTAAGTTCTTTTTTTTTCTTTCTTTTTTTGTTTTTGTTTTCTTTCTTTTTTCTTTGTTTTTTTCCTTCATCCTTTTTTCATTCTCTCTTGCTCTTTTCTAATTTACGTTCTTTCTTTCTTTCTTTCTTTCTTTCTTTCTTGTTTCTGTTTTCTTTCTTTTTTCCTTCTTTCTTTATTTCATTCCTTCTTGCTTTTTTGCTAATTTACGTTCTATCTTTCTTTCTTTCTTTCTTGTTTTTGTTTTCTTTCTTTTTTCTTTGTTTTTTCCTTCATCCTTTTTTCATTCTCTCTTGCTCTTTTCTAATTTACGTTCTTTCTTTCTTTCTTTCTTTCTTTCTTGTTTCTGTTTTCTTTCTTTTTTCCTTCTTTCTTTATTTCATTCCTTCTTGCTTTTTTGCTAATTTACGTTCTTTCTTTCTTTCATTCTTTCTTTCTTTCCGTCTTCCTTGTTTTTTCTTTCTTTCTTTTTTCTTTCTTGCTCGCTTTATTGTCGAGTATTCTACTGAATCAAATACCCTTTCAAAGTGAACAAATGGCAAAACATATGATTTATCCTATTCTTTTTTATTTTTATTTTTCTATCGGTAAGTTAGACCTAAATAATGATTCCTAAAAATCGCTTGATCACGCTATTGATTTTCTACTGCAGCGGAATGGAGTCAGATTTGTACACCTAATATTTTCCTTGTCAGTCTTGTCAAATGAAGATGAATGACTTAAATTTTAGACGCATAAATATATATATATATATATATATATATATATATATATATATATATATATAATTGAAGACAACAGGCATTTTGTATTGATTAATTTTCCTTATCAGCTTTTCAAAATTACGAATGACCTTTACTAGACAAGGAGAAAATTCCGTCAGAAATTGTCCGAAGTTTATTTTGAAAAAAAATATGGTTTCGACTTTCATAAGCCATCTTCAGAGTAGGTAGAGACAAATAGTGAATATTACAATGTAGTCAAAGAGTGTTGTGATTTGGAACGTGTGACGTGTGTGCATGTTTTTTGTTTTTTTTAAATTTATATGCATCTGAGGATGCGAGCTCTTAAGCTATAATTGTTTTTATTTGCAGATGATTATTTTTGTTTTATGAATCTGGTCTGGTAGGTGGCAAGTGTCTCTTCGCGAGGCTTTGCAAGAAGATTTGTGTCTTTTATTTACAGAGAAAAAATTCTCCGAGTGGGAAAGTATATTCATTCACAATATTCGTCTTATACAGGGTGCTATGGATAAATTGTTGCCTAAATTAAGCAAAAATGAAAATAACACTGACATTTCACTTTTTTACCAAAATTACACCAAAATATCTTGAAATATTAAAGAGTAAATCTATTCAATAAAATTGCCGTTGGATTCAACCACGGCCTGCAGACGACTTCAGAATCTCCATCTCCTATAATTCTTTACGACGCCCTCCTTGTTTAAGTTATTTAAGCGAATGTTTCTATAATCCTTGTTTTTAATTCGTCTTTGGTGTTAGAAGAAGTTTTGTTGGTCTCTCGCTCAACTGTGCCCCACAAAAAATAATCAAGTCGCAATCTGAGGAGTTAGGTGACCAAATGTCAGGAGTGATGTCGTGGGAGAAATTATTTGACAACCATGACTGGGTTTCCTGCTTGCATAAAGTCCTGTTGCCAGATATAGGGTCTTCCATCAGCCCACCTCTTGACCCAGGACATCACTGTCTCCTCAAAAAACGATGTAGACCTCCGTGTTGAGTCAGACCCTGTGGGAAGATGAATGTGGGCATAGCAATCGCCATCACTAGTGATCACTCTAAACATCATGATGCTGAGTGGATATGTCATACAACTTTCTCCGAATCCCAGATTGACTCCAAAATACTCTGAAATATTCGTATTGGAGCTTCCGGTGCGAATAGCAAGCAGTACAGCATTCCGTTTATAAATTTCTGGTGAAGTAAATTGTGTCATGTTGAAATTTTTCTCACAGACGGTGTCCTGCTAACCCTGCGATACTGTGGAGTCAACAAAATCAAAAACAAACAATGCGCATGCGCGAAATTAAAAATATAAAATGGCGTCAATTTACCCATCGCATTCTGTATAGTGGGTGGAAGTTTGTGATGTATTATTTTTAATAACTAAGTCGCTAGTTTTCAATTTTTTGTAGTTAACAATGAATCTGATGTATTTATTTTTATGGAATGCTTTATATGTCCATGTATGAGTTTTATATTGATGTTTTGTCTTTTTTGGTGTATTTAATTTTGGTAATATATGTTAATAATATTATTGTCAATATCATGACTATAGTTTTAATCATTAAGATTGTTGCTGTTTAAATGAATTTAATTTGCTTGTTATAATTAGACAACCATTATTGATAAGTGTTTGCTTTATATTATTTATATTTATTTATATTATATTTATTTTTTATATATATATTTATATATATATTTATATTTTATTTAAATATATATATATATATATTATATTATAATTATATTATATATATAATATATATTATATAATATATTAATATTAATATAATAATATATTAATAATACTAATAATGTTAATAATATTGTATTAATATCAATATATTAATATAATATATTAATATAATCTATGTATAACATATATTATATATATATATTTATGTTATTATATTTATATTATTTATATTTATATATATTTTATATATTTATTTAAATATATTTATATATATTATATATTATAATTATATTATATATAATATATATTATATAATATATAATATATTAATAATAGTAATAATGTTAATTATATTATATTAATAATAATATATTCATATAATATATTATATTAATATAATATATGTATAACATATATTTATATATTATATTTATATATTCTTATATATTAATATTTATATTTTTATTATATTTATATTATTTAATTCTTTAAGGTCAATTATTTTGGATGAGGAAATCGGTATAGCTTTTTGGATTAGGTCATTAATGACTGCAGTTTTATAATTTTCAGACTTTTGTTTTAAACTTTTTGTACGGAGATGTGGTAAAATTATCGCTGTCATAATCATTGAAAATATCTAGAAATGGGATATTTTTATCGATATTTATGTCATAAGCGAACTTTAAAACATAATTAAAAAAACGTAATTAATGGATTTTTTTTTATTAAGTTGTCATCAATATATCTAGCATGAATTGTTTGTTTATTTATTTTGTTGACTATTTTCTTTTTCTAACTTGGCCGTATAAAAAAAAATTGAGAATAAAAACCGAGATGGCTGCCCATAGTGTCGCTGTTTTTCATCATTTACCTTAATAAAGTCCATCAGGGGACGAAACGCGTTGGTTTATATATATTTTTATATAGATTAAAATCACATTCGGAAAATATAAAAACTGTTAAATCAACAAATATTTTTAGAAGAGCACGTTGACTCTACCAAATATTACGTACACAAACATTATACACGAGCATTAAAATGAAATAGAAAAGGTAAAAGAACAAAGTTAAAGGTCAAAAACATCCTTTAGATAATTCTTAAATATCGTATAACACAAATTTATATACAAACTTATTCAATGCAAAATCTAGACACGTTTACCGCTAACCTTAGAATAATGTGGCGTGTAGAACGTATTGCTTAATAAAACACTATAACTGATAACGCTTCACGATAAACAGAGAATTTCTGAGAGTAATTCGATTCGACCCCAAGGTAGTATGAAGTATCAAGGCTAAATTGAGTTAACGTCATATTGTTTAGATAACTTGAAACATATTCTGAGGCTCTCCAATGAAAACATTGGAACGGAAAGAAAATCCTCCATCTTCATGTCTGTTGTGGCGAACGAAAAAAATTACATTTGTAATAAAATTTTGCAAAACTGTAGTAACTTAGGGAAGGTTACTGAATAGAATAACCAAACGAAAGTTGGTGATGAACGATAATACTTAGGACAAGAACAACACATAAAAGATTCGCCAGGGTCGCGTAGAAGAAGTAGTCAACTGCTAGAAGTGAGCCAA
>CAHIKZ030002999.1:2890000-2992500 GCA_903632075.3 Acanthosepion pharaonis | reverse complement strand
TATAACATGGTTATGTTATACTTTTTGAATAAATGCCATTTGCTCTACTCTGTATTGAGCACTATTTTAAGAATATTGTTTTTAGTTATTGGCATTTTATTCCGTCTACACTAATCCTATACTAGGGCATATATATATATATATATATATACAAACACGCATACACACATATATATATATGATAAAATCTTGTGTCTATTCTGATTTTATTGGAAATTAAACCTACTCTTCAGGAGACGAAATTGTATATCGCTGCAAACAAGTCTTGTGTCTTCATTAGTTTGATAGAGACGATAATATTGCAGTAGGTTGTGAGTTCAAATATGAGTCAAAGGGAATCGTCTGTTTGGTTTCCCGGTTTAACTGTTTAAACGATCATTGATTTTGTTCATAATCGTTGTCATTTCTCCATCGACCACTCAGCGTCACGAAACCAACTTTATTCGCGTAGAATATTGCAAAAATCTGTCAGACGACACGCACAGAATGTCAAGTAGTGGGTGGAAGAAAGGAGAGAGAAATGTTAAGAGCCTCACATGACGCATGCGCATGTAAAACAGGCGGCCATTTTACGAATAGACGTTGTTCTTCTGATTTAATGACCTCGAACTGAAAATGAATACCATTCCCAACATAAAGTACCAACAGACGCATCCCTATGCAGACTTACATTTAAATCTACGCTCTAGTACGTCCATACGGATAAACTAATCAATATATTAATGACCATTTTGACGCCAAGCGATTCAAAAGGCGCATATTCTCCGTCCCTGAGGGAAATAAACAAATGCTCAAGCGTGCTTAATGCTTCATCCGCATGCAGAACTGGATTAATAACCGATTCCTTTGTAAGATTAATTTGTTTGATTGTCTCTGTCTTTCGTTGTAAGATCACTAATTCTTGTTCTTTTAATTTTTCCTTCCTATCTTTCTTTCTTTCTTTCTTTCTAAAACCACATTTTCTTTCTTTCTTTCTAATAATAATTATTATTTTTCTTTCTTTTAATTTTAATTTTTTTCGTTCATTCAATTTTTTTCTAAGATCACTTTTAATCTTTTCTTTCTTTTTTAAGTTTGTAAGTTCGTGTTCTTTCTTTTACTTTTTCTTTCTTTCTTTCTTTTTTTCATTCTTTCTTTCTTTCTTTCTTTCTTTCTTTCTTTCTTTCTTTCTTTGTAAGACAGCTAATAAGCTTTCTTTCTAAGATCACTTTTTAAAACTTTTTTGTAAGATCAATTTCTTTCCTTTTACATTTTTCTACGATAACTAATTCTTTTTCTTTCTTTTATTTTTTTCTCTTTCTTTCTGTCACTCTTTCTTTTTGGGTCACTAATTCTCCTCATTTTCTGGTAATCTTTCTTTTTCTTTCTTTCGTTTTTGCTTCATTATTTCATTCTTTATTTCTTTCTATCTTCCTTTCTTTGTTTCTAATATTGCTTTTTATTTTTCTTTCTTTCATTCATTCTTTCTTTCTTTTTTCTTTGTAAGATCATTAATTTTTTCTTTCTTACTTTTAATTCTAATTACTTTCTTTCATCAATTTTTTGTGATTTTTTTCATTTTTTCTGTTTAGGACCCCTTTTTCTTTCGTTTTTACTTTCTTTCTTTTTCTTTCTTACTTTCTTTCTTACTTACTTTTTTCTTTTTTCTTTCTTTCTTTCTTTCTTTCTTTCTTTCGTTTTCGCAGATGAATACAGGCATAATGATACATCTATATAATCAACTCTCCAATCCAATGCACACATATATTTTCAAGTAACAATTTTCGTTCTAAAAACACAAATCCCCAAATTTACAGCATGCCAGAAATATTGATTTTGATATTGATCTTTTTTTCTCTTTCTTGGTCTTAATCTCATACCATCACATCTATCTATCTATCTATCTATCTATCTATCTATCTATCTATCTATCTATCTATCTATCTATGTCTGTCAATGTTATCTATGTCAATTTATGTTTTCTCGCTATATCTTTGTATGACTTTCTCTATCTATCTATCTATCTATCTATCTATCTATCTATCTATTTATCTATCTATCTATCTATCTATCTATCTATCTATCTATCTATCTACGTTCTATCTTCGATATTGAGCCAACTTCTTTTATAAATATAGGATATTAGTATATATATATATATGTATATGTGTGTGTGTGTATGTATGTATATTACTTCAAGGATTATTGTTATTATAGTTCATACTTGTATTTGAAATAGACGTAATTTTTTTTACCTTAAACAATGTATATTACGAAAGTGATTTCTGCCGGGAAGCCAATTTTCTTTACTGAGATTTCTCTAAGACGCAAAAGAATAGATTTCTCATAAACCTTTTATATAGAGAGCAAATAAAAATAAATACTTTATATAGAGAGCAAATAAAAATAAATACTTTATATAGAGAGAGCATATATACGAAATAGAGAGCAAATAAAATAAATACTTTATACTTTATATAGAGAAAATAAATTTTATATAGAGAGCTAAAATAAATACTTTATATAGAGAGCAAATTTTAGACTATGTCACACAGACACATATATATATATATATATATATATATATATATATGATTAATACAAAATAAAATTTTTGTTATTTTTATATTAACTTAAAAATTAATTCATGTGCTACTTATTCGTGTGGGGTTGATTTTTTTCCTGTGTATGTATGTATGTATGCGTTTGTATACATACGTATTTCTGTACGCGTATTCGTGTGTGCATGTAGGTATGTATCGAATATCCCGGTTATTTCTATTTTCTCTCTCTCTCTCTCTCTCTCTCTCTCTATATATATATATATATATATATATATATATATATATATATGCATGTACGTGTGTGTGTGTGTGTGCATGGTGATAAATAAATATACAAAGATAAGAAAGAAAGAGACGTGCGAGGCGGCGTCCGTACGTGCGTGCGCACACATGCACGTACACACGTTCAAAGACCCGTTTAGGCAAAACAAAATAAATAAAAAAAAACATCGCGAGACGTGAGTGAAGAAAGGTCGGGACCCATCAACAGCCGATTAGTAAATGTTTTCCCGTTTTGCCGAAAGCCTTGACATAATCACGTGATCATTTTTAAAGAATCTTTTTTTTTTTTTTTACTTCTCGCCTCTATGGCGTCAAGGAGACCTCCTCAGGAAAACTGGATCTCAACCGAAGTTAACGACTCCCTCAAAAACTGAAATGACAGCCATATTTTTGTTGTCTCCGCCACAACACTCCCACTACCGTCTTTTTCCATTTGCCATAGAAACCGACAATTCTTCTTTTTGCACAACCGAAAAATCCGATAAAAAACCTAGCAAATGTACAGATGGTGATGTTCTAAGTGTAGGTTAGATGTGGCACAAGGCCAAAAGTGTGGAGCACCGTGTTAGAATCGAACTTACTACTCAGTCGTAATTTTATCTCGTGAGACAAGCTTACTAACGATTATACTACGCCTAAGTGCGCCAAAATGATTTTCTAAGCGTAGCTTAGATGTGGCACAAGGCCAAAATTATGACGTATCCTGTGGGGACCGAACTCACTACTAATTGATCTAGCTAGGCAAGCAAGAAATGTTACACCACATCTAATTGCTCGAAATTGACTTAATAATCGTAGTTTAGATGTAGCATAAGGCTGAAAGTGTGCAGTATGCAGTGAGGATCGAACCCACTACTCAGTCGATCTAACTAGACAAGATTGCTAACCATTACACTACGTTTAAGTGCCCGAAAATGCTTTGCAAAGCGTAGCGTAGATGTAGCACAAAACTGAACGTTTGGAGTTTCCAGTGAGGATCGAACTCACAATTTACTCATCATCGAGCTAGCTAAACAAGCTTGCTAACCATTCCTCCTTATTCGACCGTAGTCGGGATCATCCATCCAATGCGAACGATCCTTTCCTTTAGCTTTATAGTATGGCTACATACAGTTTTGAAATCAGGGATACTTCTTCCTAGACTATGGAATCCAATATTTTCTGCTTTTATCCATAGCTGTGGGGAGAAGAAGTGGATTCATAGCTTTCGCATTCGTAAGTGAATGTAATGGTTCCGAATGGAGTTCGAACTCGGCTCTCTGATTGCTGAATCGGACCCGCTATCCATTACTCCACCGGATATATATATAATAAATCAATAAAAATAATCAAAATGAAAACGGGAACACATAAAGAATAATGAAGTTTACAAACCATAAAATACCGTCCCTACAATTAAACATGGTGGTGGGAGCATTCGGCTCTGGGAATGTTTATCTGATTCTTGTCCAGGAGAACTAGTGAGAGTACAAAGTATCATGGATAAAGAGCAGTATTTGGCTATTCTTAAAAATAATATAAAACAAAGTGCGCTTAAGATGACCAAGATGACAATGACCCGAAACACACGTCAGGAATTTTTACAAAATGCTTAGAAGAAAGCAGAATTATGGTATTCGCGTATCCCGCACAAAGTCCTGACCTCAACATCCTTGAAAATTTATGGGTACATTTGAAGAAATACGTAAGAGAAAGATGTCGTTTGAATTTGGAGGAACTAGAAGTTATTGCCAATGAGGAATATAGCAAAATACCGTTCAGTGTGTGTAGTGATCTTGTAAAAAACTATAAAAATTGATTTAAAGGGAATAATCAAGAATAAAGGTTACACCATCGATTACTGAGGTAAGAGGGCTGTAGAATATTTGTTAGCTTGCCAGTGGTCTAACACACAAGTAGGCAAGTGTGGCCAGAAACTCAACTGATTTGAGTCATTTTCTGGAGAGATATATGGGTGAATAGAGACCACTCATGCAAATGTATTGGGCAGTTCCATTCTAACAAAATGGAACAACCTAACTGGTGTATTGGGAACTCTCCTATAAACTGAGGTAAAATTAGCTGGCCTGCTTTTCAAGAGGACGCAAGAAGGCAGCCATCTTAGTAGGTAAGTCACTTGACGTCTACAAGGGCCAAAAAGGTTACACTATTGATTATTGAGACAAGAGGACCAAAAAGTTTACATTATCGGTTATTGAGCCAAGAGGACCAACACTTTTGCCCTATGTTAAATATTTTTTCGTGTCTTTTGTATCATTGTTTGACATTGTAGACTCATCCAATCATCGTTACCTTTCCAACCCTAACAAAAGCAGAGTCCACATCGTACGCCTACGTACCTAGAAAACTTCGACCAATAAAAACGACAAGAAACGAAGCAAACAACCCCATTGGTCAATCACTTGAAGTTCACGTGCAAAACGGAAATTGCGCCAAATTCAAGTGAGCCACCCGGCGGATATATAAACAGAGAACGTTTGAACCTTCAGAGAGAATAGCAGCAGTAATTACCAAGTTTCAAGATGTGACATTCACCGACTCCCGTCTTAGTCATTGCTGACCAGACGTTAAAGACAATTACCAACTCCACGCCAGTCAGTCTCACGAATTCGCTGAGTAATTTCCAACATGCTCCACGCCGTTACAAACCACAATTTTGCCGCGCACGAAGACACTTAACTGACTCACATTCGAACATTCATCAATCAACTCTGTGAACACTTTTCTCAACTTTGCTTATGTACAGTGAATTAAATTCACTACAAAAAATAAGTAAACATCAAATACGTTTAAGGGTAGACCACTCTAAAAAACTCTTTCCAAAAACTCTTATTATTCATAATTACGATATTTGACACAAACAAAAGACAGCGAACCAACGAACAATATCAACAAAGAGACATTCACAAATCTAACAATTACACACACATTTTGTCCACACGACACACACTGATTACCCAATCTGTATATTGATAAATTGTATAAATGTTGCATTGTTTTCTAAATTGCATTTGTCTCGTTTTTTAATTGCATTTGAAAGTTCGTTTATTCATATGTTTAGGGATGCAGTGAGACACGCAACCACTAAAATTTCCTTCTGATTCTTTCTTAAATAATTAACAATCCTGCACGTCCCCAACAACATAAAATAAAAAGTTTGAAGCTTCCATGGAAATTTGACGTATTAAAGTTTTATTTGTAATTATGAAAATGGGAGTGAATAATTCTCTCCACAACTGGATATATATATATATAAATATATATATATATATATATATATATATATATATATATATATATATATATATGTATATGTGTGAGTGTGTGTGTGTGTATTCATAGTTCCGTCTTTTGGAGAACCAATTGTAATGACTAATACCTCATCCTAGATAACCGTTTCCCATATAAATCATAATAGGTGATGAAAAATGGGTTATATACGACAATGTTCATCGCAAAATGTAATCGATTAGCATAAGTACGCGTGTGTACTTCAAGACAAAAAAATCTGAAAGATGAAGTCCTGTTCATGAGCAGGTTTATTAAAGGCCAGAAAGGTAAAACTAGAAAAAGAAATAAACGCACATATAAGGCAAGTTTAGTTTGCATAATAATAATATTAAAAACAAACAAACAAAATGGTAAAAAGGAATATAACAAAAGCAGCCGGAGACTTAAACAGGGAAGCAAGAACATTTTGTCTAAATAGTTAAAGGATTGTAGCGAATACTTTGTTTACACAAATATGTATAATGTTGCTTTGATAACTTCCTAGAAAGGAAGAAAGTTACATTTAGGAACAATGTGTAACCAGTGAACACATGATGAAAAGGATACTACATTTTCGCTTTTCGAAAAGTTTATTGTGCTCTTTTCTATTAATTTGTGCGTTTTTTGACAAATATTGTTTATTGTCAAAAGATGGCTTTTCTGAATTGATATATATATATATATATATATATATATATATATAATTGTGGACACTGGGGTAAACACCGAGCACATTGAGTTTCTGTTTCATGCTTCGACGCAATCCTCAGGCCACAAAGACTGCGTTCAATCATGAGAGAATATCGCCACTTGGTTTCGATCTCATTGTTTACTTTTATATTTACACTGTCTCTAGCTCTGATATTGAGCATTTTTACCCATAGATATACCATCCCTTGAAACGATATTTTCATCACACACACACACACACACACACACACACACACACACACACACACACACACACACACACATATATATATATATATATATATATATATATATATATATACTATCTCATTCACAGACAGTACTGTTTCGTTGTATCACAGCTCCTCAGCGCGGCTAGACATTTGAATGTCTCAAGCCAGGATTAAATTCCAACTGATTTGGTGTTAGAGTTTCTACCACTGACCTACCTTCATTCGACAAAATGAGCTAGCTAAATCTAGCGTATTGTTTTTACGAATGTAAACAAATGCCAATCAGCCAGAGTGCTCGATTCATTTTACTGAAGAGCTTTGCATTAACGCAGGTGGCTGTTGTTTATAGAATTAGCCTATCTTTCAACAGTGCTCAATTGAAATATATCTTCAAGAGCTAAATTATGCCATTCGCAGACAGTACTGTTTCGCTGTAAATCAGCTCCTCAGTGCGACTAGACATCCGAATGGCTCAAGCCAGGATTGAAACCCAACCCGACCAACATACCAGTAAATTATTCCAAAAAGGGTTACTTATATTAGACTGTTTAGTCAGAATTTGAGAAGTTGGTTGGGCTGTGAATTCTTTAATACAGTCCTGGCATTATTTTTATAATTTTAAGCAAAATGTTTCTAACTTATTTTTTTTTTCATTTATTTCTATGAACTTGTATCAGCTTTCTCCTGTCTGATGCCGAGGTTATTTTTCTATTTTTTATTTTTTTTTGCCATTCATATTTATTTTCATTCGCTCAGAGAAAAGAAAAAGCGTACAAAAACGAAAAGTTAGAATCACGCGCATACGTACAGATGAAGATTTTGACGCTTGTTTCTGTTTATTTAAAACTTTGGCACACAGACAAAGAAAATCCAACGTAAAAATCTCTAAGATGTGAAAGGGAGAATGACTGGACATTTTAGAAAAATGAAAAAAAAAAAAAATTAAAGATTTATGAGTAATTCCTGACTTAATGTTTTACCGATTCGTTTATCAATATCTCAATCTGAATATGTAGATGTGTTTTCAAACATAACTTTGGGTGGCAGACTGTTTTGTGGATGATAATAAATATATGCGAGATATAAGAGCCCCACACTTTCCAGTAAAGTTTGCATTAATTCACAGACAGTTACTTTTTCCCCTGATTCTAAAATGCCCACAAAATTAAAAAGACCTGGTGCCAAAATTTGCTTTAAAACATTTTTATGTCACAATAGCTTAATAGTCAAAATGTTTTCCCAACTGTCAGAAATATTTCTTTGTTAATTCAGATTAAAGCCCCCTTCTACCAGCCCTGAGTAACCAACAGAAAATCTGACATGTTATAATTCCCGCCACTCTATTTTTGGACGGTAGCCATTAGTATAAACTGTTAATTAATTTATACGAACCGATAATTAATACTGAATTTTTTTTTTTTTAGAAATCTACTATTAATACAGATATTTTATTTTCTATAAATAAAATCAGATTTTTTTAGAAACCTATAATAGTGAACTTTTAATTTAATCTTTATAATTAATTATATTTTTTTAGAAACATATAATTAATGCTGAATTTTTGGCATTATTTAACCTTCATATCCGCAAATAATAAATAAATCGATGTATTAAAGGAACGTATTTTCCCATGACACCGCTATTATTCTAACTACCTTCACCCCCTCGTTAATATTTATTGTGTTTAAAAAGCGATAATTGTAACTTAAACATATGAAAGTGAATTTATACATTTACTTTGTTCTTGAGAACTGATAACAAAATAATAAACACTGTTTATATATTAGATTTTTTTATTTATACTATTTATTTGATTGATTAATGACAAAATGTTGGCTAATTGCCAATCGATTCGAACTTTATAAAATGATAAATAATAAGGATTTTATCATAATTGGTTCACCTATTTTAATCATTTAGTAATTGTTTATAAATTCGTTAATAAAAATATTTTCATATTTATTTCTTTATAAATTGGTAAATGATAAATATTGCATTGCATTAGTTTTAATACAATTTTATCACTTTATAGAATGTTGTAAATATAAAATAATTCTTAAATGCCGGATTACTATGTGTTGTAGTTTTTTTTCCTATAGCACCAGTCCCGGTACTTTTTGATTAATTCTCGTATGTAGGCAATAAGTATTCACCCAAGCAATGTTGATAAAAAAGAACCGATAAGGTCTGTTTGTTATTTTTTAATTATTATATTTTTCTGCTTTTCTGATGTGCTGAGTATTGTGCTCAAAGTTGTGAATAAATTATCCGAAGTTCATATTTTGTTATTTTTGTTCAAGTACTTTCGACTATCGCAGTTATTATCAATAACCAATGTGATATCTATGTGGTAGTTAGAATTCCTTTGTCTACATCCTGGTATTCTTTGGGAATCTGAACGTTTGATTGGTTCTTGATAATGATTCTGAGTATGAGCGATCATAACTCATCACGTCTTCTTGCCTTTTCTTGCTTTAAAAATATAATTTTTTTTATTTCTGCATTGAATTGTTACAGTTGGTGAAAAATGGGTTTTGCATCGCAACAGAAAATGGCAGTGGTCAAAAAAGTGAGAAACCAAGGTGAACACCAAAACCCAGACTATATATACGATAATATTTTGTGTCTGGTGAATTAGGAAAGATGCCGTTCATTATTAGCTTGCGGAACATGGAAGAACTAGTATTGTAGATGTTTATTGCCAGAAACCAGATCGGATGAACGATGTATTGCTTAGATAGTGCCTGCTTTGGTAAAAAGAAAGAAAAAAGTGTTATTGTCCAGAATGATAATGCAAAGGGACACTGTGAAAAACCAAACCAAGAAAAAACATCTAACCTTATGAGAAATAACATCACACCCTGACAAGATCAAAACTACACCATAATTTGTGAATTTAGATTTCCCGTAGAAAATGAACCAATAATTATGTTGGATACAAAACTACCCATCTTTCAAGACGAATCACTTTACATCTATCCGGCCAGAGTTTAATATGGACACATTTGAACCAGCATGGAATCACACCAGCCATCGTTAGGATGGGAGTTTTTTTTTTTTACATATCCTTCATATTTATCATATTTAGATGGTGTGAAGATTTTCCTTTGTATTACTGACTAGGACATTTCATATATGGCAGTGCCATCGGAAACGAAGAAGTTAAAGAAAGTCTTTAAAAAGTTTCCCGTCGTGGGTTTGAGGATAAACTACAGTCGTCAGCAAGGACTCTGATGGGAGGTTTCGAGGAGCATGGAACAGCATCTTAATTGTTTCCAGGTCCATTATGACCCGGAGTGGTAGCATCTGTTAGGGTCCCACTTATGGGCAAATAGTTAACTCCCCAAATGGGTTGAAAACACTCTGAAAGTATCAAAAAAATTATAGTAAAAATACCAGCAATACATTCTTATAGTAAAAAAAAAGAAGAAAATACACGTAATACATTACTGTAAGGAAAAAAAAATCTTACCAGCAATACATTTTTGTAACAAAAAAAAAAAAAAAAATATTAGCAGAAATACATTTTAAATCAAAAGAAAAAAAATTACCAGCAATACATTTTTTTGTAACAAATATATATATATATATATATATATATATATATATATATATATATATATATATATATATATATATATATATATTAGCAGAAATACATTTTAAATCAAAAGAAAAAAAATTACCAGGAATACATTTTTGTAACAAAAAAAAAAAAAAGAATTACCAGAAATACATTTTAAATCAAAAGAAAAAAATTACCAGCAATATACTTTTTGTAACAATATATATATATATATATATATATATATATATATATATATATATATATATATATATATATATTAGCAGAAATACATTTTAAATCAAAAGAAAAAACTTTACCAGCAATACATTTTGTAACAAAATATATATATATATATATATATATATATATATATATATATATATATATATATATATATATATATATATATATATATATATTAGCAATAATATTTTAAATCAAAAGAAAAATTACCAGCAATACATTTTTGTAACAAAAAAAAAAAAAAAATTAGCAGAAATACATTGTAAAACAAAAGAAAAAAATTACCAGCAATACATTTTTAAAAGAAATTACTAATTCTCCCAAGAAAATTAAATTTCGACATTAAATGACCCATTAGGTGTTGCGATGCCGCTAAACAATCAAACAACCAAATCAAAGGTTTCTGATGGAAAAACAACATTTCTTTAAACAACTTGCAATCGAAAATCGTTAAGCTGCAATGAAGTGGGGTATATTTAAAAAAAAGAATAATATTTCAATAAATTTAACTTGATTGTTTTTATATCCATTCTGACAAAAGCTAATAACTTTCCAAAAACTCTGAAATTTAACCCTTATTCGCTTAAAATTTTATTCACCCCCCGGTTTTGAAAAAAATCTCTTTCAATGCTACGAGAAGGGGTTATTTAAAAAAAACAAACTGTGGTTAATTAACGCCATTACGGGAATGACTATGAAATTGAATTACACAGTGAAAAGGGTTTAATACATTTAAATAACATTTGTTTTTATATCTTTTTGGTTGGAAGGCAACTATTTTCCGAAAACCTTAATATATAAATTTTTTCTTTTTTATGCGTCGTGTCTCCTCAGGACGTAGGTGATCATGGCTCTCCACAATTTCCTTTATTTTTTAACTCTTAATAAAATTTGACTTTATTTTTATTTATCTGAAACCGTGTTCCATCATCCATTTACTCAAGCTTACTAAGAAGTTATTCGTTGTTTTCCTATATCACCTTGTCCCCTGTCATGTGAGTATCTGATTTTCCAAGCCATCTTTTCTCATTATGTGCCCTAGAAATTTCATCTCTCCTTTCCTGATGTTAAGTATAAGTTTCCTTTTTGTTTCTATTTTTTCTAAAACTTGGTCGTTGCTCACCTGTTTGGTGTCCATCAGCATCCTTCTGTAGAACCCCATTTCTGTTGCTTCATGTCTCTTTTTTCATCTTTGTGGGGATTATCCAGAATTCACTGCAATATAGGAAGACAGATATCAGTATACCTTTTATTGTTTTTAATAAAAGTTTCCTGTTTCTTAATACTTTACTTGGCATTTGGAAGGCATCTTTCCCTATCGCAATGCGCCTTCGGATTTCAATGTCGCACTTTTCGTCCTCTGTTAAAACCTTTCCCAGATATTAATATGTTTGTAAATGTTTGATTTTGGTACCTCCAATATTTAATTTGCATGTTGGGCTCATCCTTTTGTTAGCAACCATGCATTATGTCTTTATGCAGTTGATGTTTAATCCTTTCTTCTCTTGAAAGGCATTTAACAAAGATATAAACAATTCTTCATATTTTACAGCAAAGATTTTCCATATCTGTCTATATTTTTGAGATGAGGCATTGTAATTATTTACATTATTTACATTGCTCGGAATGTTGTCTTCATCTTTATTGCTATATTCACGACGTTTCAGTCGTTGTACTCTCCGGCCTTCTTCAGGTGATTGGATTTTCGAACTGAACCCTTTATTTCGTTCACCAGGATAGATTTTTCTACTTCCACGTGCCATGTCTCTTCCGGGTGTCTCCGTTATCTCCCTTTAACTCAACTCTCCATGTTTTTGTGCACCACTGCACTAGCCAGGTATTGAACCCACAACACTTTGGGTCAAGTCACTGGATCCAACTAACGTTTTTATCCACTGGACCATGTGTCCTTGGAATCAACAGGTTCAATTCGAAATTCTAGTCACCTGAAGAAGGCCGGAGCGTACAACAGCCGAAACGTCGTGATTATGGCAATAAAGATGATGACAACAGTCCGAATAATGTAAATAAAAATTTTCATTTTAGTCAAAGCAAAGACAAGGAAAATGCTTTTTCGTCAATTCACCCCAAGTAGGGAGATAGTGATACTAAGAAGCAAGGGACTACTGGGAGTGAAAGAGAATGCGAAGACTTTAGAAGGAACCGCAGACCCAATCCTAAACGTGAAACAAAAGGAAAAAAAAACTTATAATCCTATTAAAAAACCGGGAAGAGGTGTAAACCAGGCGAAAACGTTAAATACAAGTGGATGTTGAAAACCTCAAGATCCTGCCTATTTTCCAGAAACTACTAAATCTGACCAAATTTCTTGATCAAGTAGTGAAATTTTAACTAGTTGTTCGCCTGAAATTAATAGCGTATTTTCCAAATGTCCAAGGTTCGATCTGTGAAAATAGAATTTTATTTGCTGCTTTCATGATTACTTTATTGCTGGATTGGCGTGAAGGGATATTTAAAATGGCCAATTAGACACGGGAAACCGTCGGTAACTTAGTAAATTGATTAATCTAGACGAATTATTTCAAATTTCGGGTATCCCATTCTTGAGTGTATATGTGCATGCGTAAGGGTAGGTACTACAATCGAACCCCCGACCTGAGGGGCAAGCCTAATTGGGAACCCCAGACAGTGCTCTGTGACCTTTACTAACTTATCAAAATTTGCTTTTATCTATTTGCATTTATGTCAGTTACAAATTAAACTAAACACCACTAACCATTAAAAGATTTTGACCTCATTCTGGGTTTTATTTTGTGCAAATCCGTGAATTTGTTTTGCTCATGCGGAGTCTCGAAAAAAACAAAAAAAAACAAACAATATATATAAAAAAAAACATGAAATGACAACAGCAAAAATCGCAATATGAACACTTTTTAAAAAGGTTGCTGAAGACATTAGGTTTATAATACCGAGAAATTCATACACTGGTGTAGGGGACATGGCACAGTGGATAAAAGCGTTAGTTAGATCCAGTGGTAAGACCCAAAGAGTGTGGGTTCAATACCTTACTAAGGCAGTGGAGAACTTTCAGAGGGAAATTAACAGTAGATAACGGACATCCATTAAACGTGGGACTAGAACATGGCGGCAAAAATTAGGACAACAGTCCGCATAATACATGATCTCAGCAATATAGACAGGCAGTTATTTTTTTTATCCATATTATTGAATATGTTAAATTTATTCAACTTTTTAAGAAAACAATTCAAGTTGATGGGAAAACATGCTCCAAAACACCAATATTTTTAAAAAAAATTTTGTATGTGTATAAACGTTCCCGTTTTAGCAAGTACGGAGGCTATATACGACATAATCCAAAAATAAGAGAGACCACTATAGTAAATTTAAAGCCAACATTTCTAAAATTCCTTAAAACATTAAATTACGGAGTATATTTTCCTAATTTTTTAAGATTACTAAGTACTTACAAATTAAATAAAAAGGCGCTCACATAATTTTTAAAATTATGTTTTACATATTAAGTCGCTGTAGAACAACATCAGACCTGTAATCACGCTGTCAGAACGTCAAACCAGCTATTGTCGGGTTAAAAACACAGGTACTGTCAGGTAAAAATGTATTTCTGGTTCAAATCAGATTAATTATACTTTAAATCAGTAAATATTCCTTAAATAATGTTTCAGAAAAGTATATTTTATTTTTAGAAGTTTTTTTCTTCTTTTAAACAAACAGCATTACATTGCAATGAAAGACGACAAAAAAAGAGCACTAATCAGTTATTTTAGCAAAAAAAAAAATCTTTACAGTCAATTTCGACTAGTTTTATCTTTATCTTTTTTCTTTATCTATCTATCTATCTATCTATCTATCTATCTATCTATCTATCGCATTCTGCTCATCTATCTATCTATCTATCTATCTAACTTCAAAACAGGAGATTTTATTTTTAATTCATTTTGAAACTTATTTATTTTTTATTGCTTTTTTTCTTTATCTATCTATCTATCTATCTATCTATCTATCTATCTATCTATCTCATTCTGCTTATCTATCTATCTATCTATCTATCTATCTCATTCTGCTCATCTATCTATCTATCTATCTATCTATCTATCTATCTATCTATCTATCGCATTCTGCTTATCTATCTATCTATCTATCTATCTATCTATCTATCTATCTATCTATCGAATTCTGCTCATCTATCTATCTATCTATCTATCTATCTATCTATCTATCTATCTATCTATCTATCAGTATGTTTTATCGAGTACTACTGAGAAAACGTTAATTCCAAAACAGGGGCCATCAACGCTATTAACGCGCCGCTTTTCATTAACGGATCGAGCAGGGTTGGCTACTGGCGTTTGTTTACATCCGTAAACAATACATTAGAATTCCCCTTTCTCTCTGACGATAGCCGATAGCTGAGGGGTAGGATATCCGACTGATGCCACCTCGGTAGTTTTTCAGTCCCGGCATGAAGCGACCGGATGTCTAATGATGAGCTGAGATACGGCGAAACAGTCCTGTATGTGGATTTATATATATATATATATATATATATATATATATATATATATATATATATATATATATATATATATATATATATATGTGTGTGTGTGTGTGTGTGTGTGTGAGTGATAAAAGGAGAACTGATTGCATTTAAGAAATGGATATGTATGTTTAGGCAGCTTCTGATCTTGAGTTGGATTCCCAGAGGTTGAGTCAAGTCGTTATGACAAGATTGTATATTTTATATACAATGTCAAGTATTTGGGAATATTTTGCGAGTTGAATGTATTTAAAGCTTTGATGAGGACCACATCATAATCTCTTATCTTGCTCTCTACGATCTGGGGAGGGCTTGGCACTGAATCGTTGAATAGCATGAAGATATCTGGCAATTATTTCTTCTGTATGCACCAGACTTGGGCAAAATCGAGTTGCCCCTGCTCCACCTATATTTTCTGGGCCAATTTGTCCCGAGCCTATGATGTCCCCGATCAGACAACAAAGCCACGCAACTCTGACGCCATCCGTACAGGACACTGTCAAGAGACGATTCTCTCTCTCTCTCTCTCTCCCTCTCTCTCTCTCTCTCTCTCACACACACACATATATATATATATATATATTGGCTCCTGAAATATCAATTTCAGTTGAGCTCTCTGGGGACGAGGTGTGGGTTGGTAAACAGTGACTATTATAGTTATATAGCGAGACTCTTCGCAGATGCGAATTGAGTCACTGTCGGTCACTGGGCGTATTTCTAAAAATAAATACGCTAAAAAATCCACTTTCACGGCTTAATGGTTAGAATCTCCGACTGACACCAATTCAGTCGGGTTTCGATCCTAGCTAGAGGCAACCAGATGTCTAGCCACACTGATGAGCTGCGAAACAGTCTGTCTGTGGATGACTATATATATATATATATATATATATATATATAGAGAGAGAGAGAGAGAAAAAGAGGTAGTTATGCATGATTAAGTAGTACAGCGAAACTTACCAATTGTCTCTACCTACCCTGATGATGACTTAAGAAAGTCAAAATTTTGGACCATATTTCTTGTACTTTTCTTCCGAAATGAACTTCGGACTATTCCTGACGGAATTTCACCCTTGTCTGGGAAGAATTATTTGTAATTTGGTAAAGCTCGTCATTAAATTATTTGACAGAAAATATCTGTTGTTTTTAATAAGATATACAGTTGTGTATTTGGGCAACAACCCCTTTTTAATACATGTTTAGTTGAACAAAACTGACAAGGTAATTTGTTTCCTTTTTTATTATGATTTTCTTTGTTTTTTAACTTATGAATATAAAATTGTCCAAAAGTTTGTTAGTTTCTGGCCATTTTCGGTTAAACTGTTAGCCATTTTCAAAGATTATTTTTGTTGTATTACTGCTATAAATGGCGAGTAAATGCTGTTGTAGGTAGCATAAAAGTTATTGAAAACAGATATATTTTCAATTTCCAAATACGGACCGTTCATTGTGGCCATGTTCATAACGTTATTAGGTGTTGGTTTCTTGTTTTGTTTCGTTTTTATTAAAAGACTTCAATTGCCTTTAAACTTTTTGGGAGGAATGTATCACGTCTGTATTCTCGACAAGCATTTTGTATATTAATGTTAGTTTGATACCAGGCGTCTTTAAATGTATCCATATTGAGCTCTGGTCGGAGAGTTGTAGAGCCAGTCGTTTTGATTGACGGATGGTGGTAAGTCCAATATAATTATTCATGGATTTGTTTTCATCGGGAAAGCAGTTTCCGAGGGGGCATCTAAATTTATAAGTAATGCAGTTCTGGTATAGTTTTGATTTTACTGGTTAGATGTTATTTCGGATAATAAGATTAGATGTGCTTTTATTTTTTTTATATAACAGATAATTAAATTGATATTTTAGTTTGTTCAGCAATCTCTATCTATAAAAAGCAGGATGTGTATGTGTGTGTAACGAATGCACGGTCATAATGTTTTGACGGATTTGCACCAAAATTTACATGCAAACGTTTTCCCAAGTTAGCGGGATGGCCAAGACCGACTTTGCATTTCCCAACACACATCGATAGTGGAAATAATCGATTTTTTCATGCTTCTACGGCAGTTTTCATGTAGTTTGCGGCCATTTTGTACTGCCCAGAGTGAGAGCCTATAGCTGGCGCCTACGAATAGGCAGGAAGATTCTATTGGCCAGCGTGAGAGCCAACAGCTGACTGACACGAATGTTAACTAGCATGCTAGCATGCAAAAAAAAAATCGATAGCTGCATTCGTCAAAAGTGGGAACAATTAAAATCTGCATGGCACTTTACTCCAATTGGCTTATTCGCTTGCTTAAACTCAACGTTGATTCTGATTCCGCAGAACTGGGTTGGGTGTGAAAAAGTATTTGTTGTTAACATTCTTTTTTCATTCAGTTTTTCCAGTTACGAGTCCTTTTTTAAAGCTGGTCGTTTTGTGTTCATTTTGTTTAGTTCTTTTTTCGTAACAGATTTAATGTTTAGGAAAGAGCTTAGAAAAAATTCGCAGTGTGAGATAGGCAAGAAGAGAGGCATGTAGCAACATAAGCACGGCAAAGGGCACTCCCTTAAAGGCAAGGAAGGGCAAAAATATTTTAAGTCAAGTGATAGCGATTACTGTATGAGTCGTACGATTTTTGAATCAAGCACTAGCAACGCCGGGCCATGCTGCTAGTAGTGATCTATTTTTCAAAATGCATTTTTGAAATGCATTTTTAAAATGCATTTTTTATAATGTTCCTTAAAGTTAATTCATCTTGTTTGCAATTTTTATACACCTAGTTAATATATGTTCAACGAGGCATGTGTTAAAGAGAGATTGATGTGTAGATACACGATTATATGTTTATGTCGGCCCAATTCTCATGCTGGTTTAAATGTGTCCGTATTAAGCTCTGGTCAAAGTGATGTAGAGTCAGTCGTCTTGCCAGATATTCAGTATAATTATTGATGGGTTTATTTTCTCCGAGAAATCTAAATTCAAAATAATGTTAGGCTGATGTAGTTTTGATCATCTCAGTGTAATGTTTCTTAAAATAAGCTTAGATGTTTGTTTTTTTTTAATTTCTTTATAGTAGAAAATTAATTTGATATTTTTTTTTTTTTTTAACAGGAGTGGTACAAAAGTTTTAATGTTTCTCAAAGCGAATTTCTCCTATTCGCAATGTTGGTGTACCAATTTAATTCGGATGTGCGACAACTTATTTATAAATTGTTAAAATATGGACAGCGTGAGCATTAGAATCAACAATGCATGGTAATTGTCAGTTTCACGTTTCAAGCATATTTTAAAACCATGATCAGAAGATCATTTGATGCATATTCCTATGTCTGTCCAGTCTATATCTACGTCTACTCCCATAAATACAGGGTGCGATTAATAAATTGTCGTCTAAATTACGCAAAAATGAAAATAACACTGACATCTCATTTTAAGATATGCTTACCCAAATTACAAAAAAAAAAAAAAAATACCTTGAAATGCTAAAAAGTAAATTTATTCAAAACAATTGGCATTAGCTTCAACCACCACCTCTGGACGACTTCGGAATCTCCTGCATCTCACCTGGATGGTCTCATTGTTTAAGTTGGTAAATGCTGCCATTATCCTTGCCATAAGTTCATCTTTGGTGTTACAATGAGTTTTATTGGTCTTTCGCTTAACTGCGCCCCGCATATAATAAACAAGGCGGCAGCAGTTCTTGGGAGGTTAAGTGGTGATGTGGTCGCAGAAATTGCCTGACAGCCATGACTTGCTTCTCTTTCTTGCCAGACACAGGTCAGCGCTACCACTTCAAAAAACGAAAGTTCTTGCGACACGACTACGAGTCCATATAATACACAGTGTTTAATCATTGAAGAATAGAGTGTCTATTTTAAACAAGATATTTTCACTATAATAACGTTTGCAGTAATATATATATATACTATAATAACGTTTGCAGTAATATATATATATATATATATATATATATATATATATATATATATATATGATATGTCCCGGAAAGGGATATATTTGTTCGAAGTAGCAAAGTGGTTTTGGACTACTGTAACCGAGTAGGACAATCTAGCAGGTAACCGTAATGGACTGGTCCTCGTCGTAGTGGTAGACAATAGGTGTAGGCAATAGGCGTCATCCATGTACCTCCAAATCAGTCTGTGTCTATGGCTGACACCAGCCAATTATATTACTGTGAGTGGGAACCCAGGTGTATGCATACTCATTACATCATCATATATATATATATATATATATATATATATATATATATATATATATATATATATATGAGTTTGGATCAAATACCGATCAAATATGAATCAGAATCTGATAGAATTATATAATAAGGAACAAATAGGAAAAGTTTATCAATCTAATATATTTTACTTTTATCATTAGAGAATGAGACATGGAGTAAAAGAAGAAAGAAATGTTGGTATTTTCAGTTTTGTGTTGTTTGTTTTTCATTGGTTGATCATGTTTTTGTGTTGTTTGTTTTTCATTGGTTGATCATGTTTTACTTGCATTCGTCTTGTTAATGAAACGTTCTCATAATTCTGCATGTATATATATATATATATATATATATAGTGTGTGTGTGTGTGTTCGAGTACACGCCAAGATTCCTATGTTGACATATATAGCATAGGTGAAATTGCAAAAAGAAATACATATATATTCGCCAGAAAACGCATCTAAATATTTAACAATACGTATTAGTTTATTCATACATGGATAACTAGTTATGGTAAACATCTTCATCGCTATCAGCGGCATCAGATATAAAAAGCAGCAGCATCAGTCATCCCGGGAGTCAGTCAATGTAACCGACGATCGACTTGATCGTGCGATAAATTGAATTGAGACATAAATAAATTTGCATTTTGTCTATTTGATTATTCATTTCGGGGGAAACGTGTGTAATTGCGGAAATAACGAGAAACACGAATAAAACTTGTTGGCGGGTCATTAAATGTTGAAATGTGGTCATCGGTTTTGTTCTTTTCATGGAATACCAGCTTTTGTCGCGAGTATTTAACGTCAAATTCTGTAATGTTGATGAACAATATAACGATGGACATAGATTTGGTCTGCATGAGAATGAAAATGGTGGACATAGGGTTGGCTTACAACAGGAGAATCAAAAAGTCACACAGAGTTTTGATTTGCAAGAGTCAAAATGGAAGACATACCTAGGGTTTGCAGGAGAATCAAAACGTTATATATAGGTGTTATGGGGTCCTCCCCTTTTCATATAAGTGGACTCTACCAGTATTACTTGGAGAGCTGCCGTTAAATACCCAGAGTGAGACAGTCAGAGAGAGAGGATATACGGCGAGAGAGAGAATATACGAACGGAGATAGTGTGAGGTAACCTATTGTAGAAGTCAGTTACAAGCACGTAGACTCTAAGGAAGTCCTACTTTGAGACTGTATATATCTATCTGTATTTGCTACTAACCGCGTTCCTGGATTTACTAACAGTATTACTCTTTGTATGATTGTGTAAATACATTTTATTTCTTATATTTAATTATTGTGTTTGTCATTTCTCGGAGACCGAATTCATCTCTGAATCCACAACAATAGGTTTGTTTGTAGGAGATTGAAGAAGGTAGACATAAGTTTGGTTTGTAGGTGAATCAAAAATGTATATATAGTTTTGGTTTGTACGAGAGTAGAAAAGGTAGACATCGGTGTGGTTTTGCAGGTGAATCAAAAATTTATATATGGTTTAGTTTGTACGAAAGTCAAAAAGTTAGATATAGGTTTGTTTTGCAGTTGAATCAAAAATTTATATATAGTTTTGGTTTGTACGGGAGTCAAACGGTAGACACATGTTTAGTTTGCAGGTGAATCAACAATTTACATATACCTTTGGTTTGTACCAGAGTCAGAAACGTAGATATTAGGTTTGTTTTGCATGAAAGTCAAAAAAAGGTAACCATAGATCTTTTGTGCATGGTGTTAAAAAGGTAGGCATATGTCTGGCTTGCAAGAGAGTCAGAAACTTAAATATTAGTACAATATACTGCTGCCCCATCTTGGGCAGTATACACCCCTGGACGGGGATGCAGTCGGCTTGTTCATTACCTCCAACCGATAGGGCGACATGTTCTTTGAAAACTCATTTAAGTTTTATCTAATTCGACTCATGGAAGATTTTCGCAGGTGCTGGGTGCATTCGTAATTATTTTCAAAATTTAATTTTCTTTTTTTTTCTTTCTGAGAATAATTTTGGCAAAAAGTTCTTTTTTTTCTCTCTCACATAACTGATTTAGAAGATTAATTCGGGAAACTAAAAATACATTTTATTAATGGGAAATGCAACATTTTTTTTCTTTTTCTAATTTCATTTACGAGCCGTAAAAATAATGATTTTTTTTTTATTAAATTAGTATTTTGTTAAGTCCTTACTGCTATTAGATGTTAACATATGAATCTTTAAAGATATTTTTTTTTTTACAATTATCGCTGTAATATGTAGTAATCTGTTTGGGCCGAATGGTTAAAATGTTTGCTTTTCGACCATGAAAACCCGGGTTCGAATCTCCTGTTCTTCTAAATAATATCAGCATGTGGTAGCTACCCTTTCTGTGCGGCATCGTTCGTAACTACCTGAAACCCTACCACGAGTTGCCCCAAGATTTTGCCAGAAATCGGATAGACAAAACTTAAGCCGTCAATAGTTGTGATAGCACGAATTCAAAAGTCATCGTGATCGAGGCTAGATAACGCGCTCTCTTCCAGAAACTGTAACTACAGTCCGCTCAGTAGTTGCAGTATTAACTACAGATTAGCTCTGTGGTTTTTTCATGTGCCAGATCAGGCGTCTACAAGAGGGATTAGCTAGTCTCCATATAGACGTATATACCAGAAAGAGAGTAATCAACCATAAAGATGAAGTAATTCTGGGGGATCATTTTATAATTTAATACCAACAGAAAATCGATTCCAAACTTTAGTCATGTCAGTTCAAGAATGGCGAATTTCTGCGATATCTTGGCTGGTGCTGCTCAATCCAAACTGACCAGCATCGACAGAGTTCAAAAGTCCTTATGCAGCCTTGTGGGTAATTAATTATTCTTGACACATCGTTGCCATCTTTTCGTTAGTATATCCTCATTACTATGACAGATATTCGAATGAGTGACAGTCCCCAGTTCAACCAGTTCAGGCCTTCACTGATAGAGCCCACCATGCCATTTTCACGGAGGTAAACCAGCCTCATTTGTGTTCTTTTGATGAAAGCAAGTTCCACTCAGACTAGCTTCTTCCCCAAAACTGGAAACAAACTCCCGAGGGAATGCTTCCATGACAACTGCAATTTCGGTCTTGTTAAGTCAAAGGTTAACCCATATCTATGTCTTACTTTTCTTTTTTCTCTCCCTTAAAATCTCGCTCAGTAACGCTTTACCTTGAGTTTGCCCTTGGGCATTATATTGGGTGATCTAACGGTAAAATAAGAATCAAGTGTTATTACGAGTTTATCTACGTCAAAATGATGGTACTGAAGTTTTTAAATATATTTATTTACATTAAATATATTAGTAACTAGCAGCATGGCCCGGCGTTGCCCGTGCTTAATTCAAAAATCGTACGACTCATACAGCAATCGCTATCACTTGACTTAAAATATTTTTGCCCTTCCTTGCCTTTAAAGGAGTGCCCTTTGCCGTGCTGATGTTGCTACATGCCTTACTTCTTGCCTATCTCACACTGCGAATTTTTTCTAAGCTCTATACTAAACATTAAATCTGTTACGAAAAAAGAACTAAACAAAATGAACACAAAACGATCAGCTTTAAAAAAGGACTCGTAACTGGAAAAACCGAATGAAAAAAGAATGTTAATAACAAATACTTTTTCACGTCCAACCCAGTTCTGCGGAATTAGAATCAACGTTGACTTTTAATAAGCGAATGAGCCAATTGGAGTAAAGTGCCATGCAGATTTAAATTTTTCCCACTTGTGACGAATGCAGCTATCGATTTTTTTGCATGCTAGTTAACATTCATGTCAGTCAGCTGTTGGCTCTCACGCTGGCCAATAGAATCTTCCTGTCTCTTCGTGGCAGCCAGCTATAGACTCTCACTCTGGCCAGTACAAAATGACCGCAAACTGCATAATAACTGCCGTAGAAGCTTGAAAAAAATCGATTATTTCCACTATCGATGTGTGTTTGGGAAATGCAAAGTCGGTCTTGGCCTTCCCACTAACTTGGAGCATGTGCATGTAAATTTTGGTGCAAATCCGTCGAAAATTTCGGCCGTGCATTAGTTACACACACACACACACACACACACACACACACACACACACACACACATACACACACACATCCTGCCTTTTATAAATAGAGATTTTGGAGTGAGATGATAGGTCTATTGATTAATAGCATTATAAAAAGGATCCTTCAATTTATATTCTTATATCCATCATATTCTTAGAAAATCATATTAATACCAACTTAAAGTGGACCGAAAATGAAGATGGTATATTATTTTTAATCATTTCTCTCCAAGCAAAGCAATAATTTCATTAGAACGCAGGGGATTACAGGGTGTGAAAGTAAATGAGAATGAGAAGTTGCCTGATTAACGAATAAGGAGGACTGGGGAAGGATAAAAAAAGAAATGAAAGGTTTTAAGGAGACAGAATATAGCCATTGACTTTGCTTTTAAAGTTTTGAAGATTGTAGTTATCAAGGAAGCAAGTAATCAACCTGGACTTCCACGGGTGGGAAGTGCGAGAAAAAATTGTTAGAGTGGAAGTGGCCGTTGCATCTAGCTAGTTCAAGAGTAAAACGGTGGGACCTAAAAGCCAATCTAGTAGCACGCTTAAATTCATATAGTCTGGGCACCAGGTAAAAATATTGTCAGAACAGTTAGTACGAAAATATTTGTAAAAACAACCCCAAAAAACAAACAAAAAAAAAAAAACAGAACGAAGCCACGTCATGTCGGCGAGAAAATGACTGATGTCGAGATGCCTGGGCAGGATGGATTATATTACAGACCATTCTTTGGATTTTCTGAAGAATTTCGAGATGTACAGCAGAAGCATCAGATCAGATATGGCAACAGTATTCAATGCCCGGACGAATGGTAAATTTATAAATGTGCCACCAAAAATATTAGAAGAAGTTTCTGATACGATACAGTCAACGAACTTCGCTTGCAGTAGACAAAACAAATGATTCGGTATCGCCAATCCACTTCATGTCAGTCGAAAACGTTAGGCCAATAAATCGTAGAGTGTTGTTCTGGAGTTTAGTATCAACCATTCTGATAGCAGGCAGAAAAGGCTGTCGGTGGAGGTGGTATGGAATCGATACTTTTAATAGAAGGGGCATATCATTCTCTCTGATTACTGTTGTACTCTTTCATGGAGTCGTATTTAACACCTTGCTTCGTAAATATCTCCAAATCGGCTACAATTACAATCCGTTTCGCCAGTCTCTGTTTCTAATTGTTCTGATCCATCTTAGTTGTTTTGAGTCCATCCAGATTTTCGATGCCTGTATTTTGCATACGTATATCTGGTAACATCGAGGCTTTCTGGACCCTGTTCTTTCGTCCTGTAGATGATTGCCACAAAACGAGTTTTATGGAATTTCAGGATGGTGTAAGCAGTGTTTGACAATCTTCATCCTTCTGAATGCTACCGTCGTCTAGACTGGGATTAGCTTTCCGTTGAGCTGCTTGTTTCTTGGCTTGCTACTCAAGTGTATATTAAGTGCTGTTCGTAGCATTTTAGTGTAATATCCATCTAGCCTCTTGCAGAAGGTTTCGTCTGTTGCAGTTTTTTTGAGATATGTACTTAACTACTTTTATAGTTCACCAATAGAAGGGTTAACCAATCAGAAAGCTCAAAATATTCAATGCGACGTGTATAAAGGCAGCCATTTTTTTCTCCCAAATTGTCTGCACTGCCAACCTGATATCGAAGACCTAAAGAATTACTTAACAACCGCTACTTTCTCTGAATCTTCACTGCCGACCTCTGATATTGAACAGATTACAGACTTCACTGGATTCCATATTCAGAGACTGCGACAAACATGGACAACATCGTCACCTAAACAAAAACTGAAACAGGCAGTGTTAGCGTGCACGGTGCCAAGAAAACGGGTACTCCATCCAAATAGGAAAGAAAAGACCATGCGTGTGTCTTAGACGGCACGGCAATTAAAAGCGTTCAAGATATTAAATATCTTGGCTCTGGGATGCCCAACACGTTGCACGACATTGAAGCGAGAAGTGCTCTTGCTTGGTCATCCTACAATAAGCTACCGCCTAAATTATGAAAATCAAAACTCAGCCGAAACATCAAAATACGCGTCTTCCGGGTTACATTAGTGTTGTGGATTCCGAGATGAAATCCGGTCTCCAATGAATGACAAACGCAGGAATGAAATATAACAAATAAATGTATTTACACAATAATACAATTGGTAATACGGTTAGTAAACCCAGAAACGCGGTTAGTAGCAATAATAATATTAGGTTGGTGCAAAAATAATGACGTAATAATGTCGTTTTGGACGTATTTTTAACGTCAAAAAACGACATCATTACGTCATTATTTTTGCACAATATATTATATATATATATATATATATATATATATATATATATATATATATATATATATATATATATATATATATATATATATATATATATATATATATATATATATATATATATATATATATATATATATATATATATATATATATATATATATATATATATATATATAAATATATATATATATATATATAGTCTGGTAAATCCAGTCTCAAAGTAGGACTTCCTTAGAGTCTACGTGCTTGTAACTGTGACTTCTACAAGTGGTTACCTCACACTATTACTCTACCTCCAACTCAATCACAATCTCCATCTTGACTGACTCTTGGTATTTAACGGCAGCAGTACAAGTACACACTGGTAGAGTCTACTTGTATGAAAAAGGGGTGGACCCCATAACAATTAGCATCTGTCCTCTTGCCCTTCTGTATCCAGATATGCACCACCGATAAAACCTTCCATTACAAAGACTTGTTTTCTACAGTGAGGTTCACCCAGTACAAGGCCTGGGAACCACTTGAGATAAAGGGTTACAGTGTAAGAAGCACATTTTAAGCGGATCTTCTTTTCTCTCTGCTTCCGTTATTCTCGTCTGCGCATTTTGCCTTCCATCTAATCAGGTCTTCTTTTTTTTTCTACCTATCAATGCATGAAATGCAAGTCCCTTTCAAGCTGAAGCAATCAGTCTTTCAAGACAGAGATGCGCCGATCAGCCTCCACTGATGGTAAAAACATTCAAAGCAGTACTACAGTTTACCCAGTTCTTTTATGTACTTGTGAAACATAAGAGTATTCAGTCTCTCACAATAGATTTGCTCTTTTTAGCCCAACAGTATTGACTTTGCCGAACAGTACAGGCAATTTGATAAAATGCAGAATATGTAAAGCTCAGTTTCAACACAAACGAACTTCATTCGGATCAAATAATCAAATTATTACAACTTCTGAAAATGAACTCCACTTGAAAGGTGAATGTTCCGTTTTTTAGTTTTTCTCCCTGAGAATGATGAAATGACCAAGAATCGGTTTCTCTCGTTGAATTTTATGTAGACTGTAACACCAAGTATGTCCAACCAACATCTATCTATCTATCTATCTATCTATCTATCTATCTATCTATCTATCTATCTATCTATATATATATATATATATATATATATAAAGGGAGAGAAAAGATACAAGTAGAGATCAAGTGACTGACAAAACTTTCTTTCTTACTTTCACGAAAACTTATCTATCTATCTATCTATCTATCTATCTATATATATATATATATAAAGGGAGAGAAAAGATACAAGTAGAGATCAAGTGAGTGACAAAATAAAACTTACTTTCGTTCACGAGAACGTTATCTATCTATCTATCTATCTATCTATCTATCTGTTTCTCTTATTTATTCTTGTTTCTTATCTATCTACTCGTTTCTTTTATCTATCTATCTATCTATCTATCTATCTATCTATCTATCTATCTATCTATCTATCTATCAAATAGATTAACAAAGTGGCCGCTTTCATGGCCCCTTGTAGGCAGTGGAAGGATCCCTTGATCAGTGTGGGGGAAAGGAAACAATACGGGAACGTTTAGAAAAAAAACGTACCTGTAAGCTGTCGTTAGAGTATCATTAGAACTAAGCAACATTTTTTAAACGAAATCTATGAGAAAATTTTAGTACCTTACACATAAGAAGAATAGAATTAACATAAGCGTTGCATGGGAACGCATGGTTTTGCATTACCAATATTCTAGGTTTTTAGGTGTATCGATATAGACACAATTGCTTGTCTGACGGAACATTAGCTGAAAAACCGGAATGCATATATATGTTTGCATGGTTTTGTTTTACCAATATTCTAGGTTTGTAGGTGCACCGATACAGCCACGGATGATTTTCTGGCAGAAGCTTATATGAAAAACCAAAATGCATATATGTGTTTACAGTATTCTATAAATAGATGTTTTCAATTTACAGTGTACCTAATACCAAACAATGAAGTGTCTGCTTATCGGTGTGAGATTGTGGGAGCTATGTGTGTGAGTAGTGCTTAAATGAATCGTATATATTTCAATGCAAAGTTATAAAAGTTTCAGAAAGATATAAACTCTCTAACTTCGGACATTATAAAAGTTTCTTTCGGTTATCTCAAACTATTAGTCTGCTACATAAACTCGTTCGTTTTTTTATAATTTATTTTAATACTTACTATTTATTAATAGTTCTGATGAATCATTCAACAATATAATTTCCTTTATTGTTTACGACCTCTTGTCAATAATCCGCTAACTGTTCAATACCTCCTCGATAGACATCACTAAGTTTTGGCTCAAAAAATTCATCAAGCCACGTTTTAAGCTCTACATCGTTGTTGAATGAAACACCGTTCAAATTGATACAAATCGACTGAAAAATATCCGGAACGTGCTAAATCAGAATATTTTATTTTTCAACTGAGCTCTTTAATTGCATCTTTGGTCATGTTAGCGACAGAGGGCAAGAATTGTTATTGTTTTTCATTTGAATTACGCCTTTGAATTTGTTCATTTTTTTTCAGTATATAGCTTAACATTGTTCGTTTGATTGTCTTGAAGCATTTCATAGCAAATTAGTCCTTGCGAATCTCACCAAACTCAGATCTTTTGCTTGAGTGGATGCAGCTCTGGCTTCGTTCGGGTTGTTGCCTGCTTATTGGTATTCAATCTTTTCTCTGCTTCATACCAGTTTTCGTCCTCCATGATAATACGGTAATGGTATCTTTTTTTTTTGTATCCCTGAGTAGCTTGGTGATGTTTGAATAATTTGCTGGCAGTGGAGGAACGCTGGAGTTTGTTTCTCTTAGCGCGTTTGGCATCCATGTTCCTCGACCTTACCCAGTGAGTGAAGATGACGAGCCTCAGCAACACGAGAGCTTGCCATCTTAGCCAATTTACTAGTGGTCTGGCAGGGTTTTTCTTTAATCAGCGCGTGTAATTGATACTATTCAAAACGAACAGGTCGGCCAGACGCGTGAGTTGGAAATTTCGCGCCTAGAAACGGGAAACGCATTTCTGTGCCATTCCGTCGGTAATGAAGTCATCTCCGTACACATCCTGAATGCCTCGAACAGCTTTGGCAGCTTTGTGACCTTCATAAGGGAAGATGATGTCGAGCATGTTCATTCTTGTCTAGTTGGTATTCTATCTTAAAGGGGTGTCTGATCTGAAAATAAAATTTCAATAACGTTAAATAACAAAATCACAGGATGACTATATTTACAAAGAAACAAAAAAAATGATACGAAAGTTTATTCTATGAGATCATCCTCAGGACATCAGGGAAAAAAAAAACGAATATATGTAACATCCTAATAGAAATGTATTAGAACGCAAGGATGCAACTTTGGCTTTTTTTCGGGGTGTTGCCTACTTGTCGGGACTCACCTATTCTTTTCTCTATTTCACATTCACGTAAAGACAGCAGTTTTCGTTCCCGGGGAGAATGTGTTAGTGAAATCTTTCTAGAGAAGTTGCTTTCGGATATTTTCTTAGACTAATTGACGAATTACTGAGTTTCAGAAGGAAAGGGCGACCAAATCTAAAGATCAAAGAATCAAATTAATCTTGACTTGAAAAAGGATAGAATACGCCTGATTCCTGAAAGTCGAACGTGATGCATTCTTGTCATCTTTTATGTGATTCTTTCGATATGAAATTTGCTTATCGGATTCTAAGAGCCTAACTGAAACGACGCTGGAGACGTTATCTGTCTTCGTATCTATCAATCGCTTATCTTTCTCATAACAATTGGTGATTTTGGTAAAATTGGCTTAGCTATTGCACGAGGTGGCAGATACAGAAAGCGTGAAAATGCAATGAAGACACGTTTCTAGATTAATAAAGAAAGCCAGCAAGTGAAAAGAGAGCACATTTTGGCTTTGTGGGCGGGACTTTTCTGGTTGAGCCAATCATGAGAAAGATCTATAAATACGGAGAGAGATATTTCCTCCGTTAGCAACAACTGTCCGAACTCTCTTTTTTTTGGCGGGGGAGAAGTGACTCTAGAATGGCTTTAGAATAAGTTAAGATAATTATCAATAATTTGATTGGTTACATTATATATATATATATATATATATGTAGAATTTATTTTTCTGGAATTCTCGCAAAATCCATTTTCCCATATTCAATATTTATTGAACCGTCATTCTGATATTCTCAAATTTCATCATTCTCATTATCTATATTTATTACACTTTTTATTTGCATATTCTCAAATTCTATATTCTTATATTATATATTTATTGTCTTTTTATTCTCAAATTCTATATTTACTGAACTTTTATTCTCATACACTCAAATTCCCTTTTTTCCATATTCTATATTTATTGTACTTATTCCATCATTCTCATATTCTATATTTATTACAGTTTTATTTGCATATTCTCAAATTCCATATTCCTATATTATATATATTTTTGCTTGTTATTCTCAAATTCTATATTTATTGAGCTTTTATTCTCATATCTTATATTTATTGCACTTTTGTTCACATATTTTGAAATTCAATTTTCTCATATTCTATATCGATTACACGTTTCTTCTGATATTCTCAAATCGCATCATTTTCATATACTCACAAACAACATAATCTTCATTTATGATATATGTTCTTTTTAATGTTTGGTCGTAGCCTGACGGCCAAATACTTGCGATCGAAAGCAATTAAAATTAATATAAAAAGAAGTAAGAGCCAACAATTAATAATGATTGACGAGGCTTTATCTAATAAGGAATTAAATTATAATAATATCACCCCGAAAAAAAAAAGGTTTAAAACTCATAGGCAACTCCAAAGTTTTTGCTAAAATAACCATGCATGATAAAATATGCCTCAAACTTAATAAAACAAATTTTTATCGTCAAAATCACCAGAGAAAAAAATCATCAGAAAAACAAAAGACAAAACCAAACGAATAAGTGTGACAACCTAACAGAAAGCTATTAGAACAAGTGGATGTAACTCTGGCTTATTTTGGGGTGTTTCCTAATTATTGGGACCATTTTTTGTTCCCAGTGAGAATACGGTAAATGGATTTTTTCTATAGGATTTCTTCGGATATCTTCTTAAACTAATTGGCAAATTACTGAGAATTACTAAATGAAAACCAAATTAATCTTAGCACGAAAATGATAAAATGGGCCTGATTCTTGAAAGTCGAACGTGATGCTCTCTTGTTAAATTTTTATGGGAGTCTTCTAACATAGAATTCTGATTCTAAGATTCTCAAATCCATCATTCTTATATTCTATATTTATTGCCCTATCATTCTGATATTCTGATATTCCATTTTCCTCATATTCTATATTTATTCCACTTTCAATCTGATATACTCAAATTCCATTTTTCTCATATTTTCTATTTATTACATTTTTATACTGATATAATCAAATTACATTTTTCTCATATTTTATATTTATATCATTTTTAATCTGATATTCTCAAATTCCATTTTCGTCATATTCTATATTTATTACACTTTTATTCTGATATTCTCAAATTCTATTTTCTTATATTCTATATTTATTGCACTTATTCTTACATTCTCAAATTACATTTTTTTCATATTCTATATTTATTGAACTTTTATTCTCGTATACACAAATTGCACCATTTTCATATTCCCACAGACATCGTAACCTCCATTTAAGTTATCTGTTCTTTTTTAACGTTTGGCTGAAGAATGGCGGTCAAATATTTGCGATAGAAAGCAGTTAAAATTAATATAAAAGAAGTAAAGGTCAACAATTAATAAGGATTGACGACGCTTCATCTAATAAAATGATTAAATTATGGCAATGTCACTTCGAAAAAACAGGTTTAAAACTTAGCAGTACCACCAAAGATTCGCTAAAAATAAGCATACACGATAAAATATGCCCCAAACAAAAACAAAGTTTCATTGTGAAAATCTTTGTGTTTATTATTAAGTGGAAAGGTCAAAGAATTTTTGATGCAAAAAATATTTTTTAATCCTTTTTACTAACTTCGAAAGTTTGGTTAAAAATCTTCTTTCTCTGGTGTCAACGTTGAATCATATGAAAGTCTGGTGAGTTATATGTGAATCATATGTAAGTCTGGTGAATTATAGCGTCTTTTTGCATTGCAAAACACTTATTTGAAAGTTCTTGGAAAAATCAGATAGATTTTGGATTTTAATGAAACATTTAGGACTTATTAAAAATGAATGAAAGTATTTCTGAAATTATTTTTTTACATCTGTTAACCCTCACTTATTTAATTTTACGAAAGTTGAGAAATTCTGTAATGTTTGTAGCGCTTAAAGTTTACGTTAGTTATAAGGACAAGTCCTCGAATAATTTAAATCATGAACTTTTTCAGTAAAATACTCCCATTTACAGAAATTCTGCTCTGAAACGTAAAATAAAAAAAATGAAATAGAACTATAACATCGTTTAATTAGAAATGCTTTTAATTGTTTTAATGTATAAAATATATTACGGACATTCTTGTCTTAAAACATTCAATAAATAATGAAGTTTTAAAAGAATTGCTTTCATTTTGTTAAAATTCTAATATGGATATTTTATAAACTTTAAAATCTTTTAAAATTCTGTATTAATTTGTAGGCGTCAAGTGATACTGTTATTAAATTAAGACTGTATTTACGAAGCATAAATGAAAAAAAAACTTACTAAAGTTCAACAAAGCACAATATTTTAAATACAAATTTTAATTTATGTGTGTATAAAAGTGTTGTTTTTTTTATAAATACGGATGTCCAAATGCGTGATTATCAGAAAAATAAGAGCGGTAACTAGAGTAAGGTTAAAATTTATTGGTAATTATCTAACATTTCCTCAACAAGCACCTTCATACCTTGGACTATGAAGCGAAAGTACCTAGATTTCAATAAAATATTAAATTGCTTAGATTATTTTCTTAGATTCTAAAGATTGCTGGGTAGTTAAAAACATATATATATATACACACACACACACACACACACACACACACACACACACACACACACACACACACACATATATATATATATATATATATATATATATATATATATATATATATATATATTCATCAAGTAATTGTTACAGTTCTGTGCCTATTAGGAAAAATTCTCAAACAAATTTATGGAGAAAGCAATCAACGCCTCCTAAAAACATCTACCTCCGTTTTTTAAAAAAAAAGCTTTTTAAACTAAAAGTAATGTCCGTTTCAGATTAAACTTGTCAATATGGACGATTTCAGCGTATTTAATGATAACCAAAAACATTATAATCGATTTAAATTCAGTTTGAAATACAGCAAAGTATTTTGGCTATTGGAAATATTAAATTTAATATATTAGCTTGAAATTAAAGCTAAAATAAACGATTCTAGTACGATTTTTAATTTTTAAAAAATATATTTTCAAACTTATCTTTAGCAGCATCTACTTAATAATATTATATCTCCAGGTACACTCGAATAAATTGTTGGAAAACTAAAGTTAATTTTTAAAACTTTAAAATAGTGATTGGATTTGGGGAAAAAGGTCTAAAATCGTATTTAAATTCGTATATTGCGTTCTTCTATATAAGGTATCGCAGAAATAATAAAGTATATATATATATTTTTTATTTAGACCGCATGATAAATATATAAACGTGAAAAGACGATGATGTTCCAATTATTAAGAACTTTTCTTTAATCAGCCATCGGCCAAACGTAACACTTTTGCTGAGTTTGTGCCGCGCTTAGCATTTAATAACTTCTTAAAGGGCTGCAATGTGTATCGTAAATCATAGCGTCAGACTATCAACATTTCACGCATTCTTGCATGCGATGCGTTTTTGTTATTTTTCGCTTTAATCTCAACTTCCTTCCTTCATTCCTTCTATCTATCTATCTATCTATCTATCTATCTATCTATCTATCTATCTATTTTTTTATTCTCTTTTATCTATCTATCTATCTATCTATCTATCTATCTATCTATCTGTTTTATTTATTCTCTTTTATTATCTATCTATCTATCTGTTTTATTTATTCTCTTTTATTATCTATCTATCTATCTATCTATCTATCTATCTATCTATCTATCTATCTATCTATCTATCTGTTTTATCCTCTTTCATTATCTATCTATCTATCTATCTATCTATCTATCTATCTATCTATCTATCTATCTATCATTTTATTCATACCTATCTATCTACCCGTTTCTATTATTCATTTTTTCTTTCATATTTTATCTATCTATCTATCTATCTATCTATCTATCTATCTATCTATCTATCTATCTATCTATCACAGTTTATTCATACTTATCTACCCGTTTCTTTTATTTGTTTTCTTTTTTAAATATTTTATCTATCTATCTATCTATCTATCTATCTATCTATCTATCTATCTATCTATCTATCTATTTTTAACCCTTATTCACTTTTACATTTTTTCTCTTCCTTCCATATTTTCACCGAATGTACTTTCTATCCGCTGAATGTTACCTCTCCATAGCCTCTGTCAATATATCGTTCTCTCCTATCCCCTTTCCCCACCTATCTACTTCGGCTCGCACTTTAACTGTCCCCGAGCAAGTTTGGCAATAGTTCAATTCCAATTAAGACCCCTTCCACCTACTCGAGTAACATTTACTCAACCAGATAACAAGCTGGACAAGAAAATATCTTGAGGTTGCACTGGGGTGCGGTGGTCAGTTTCCGTCATATGCGGCCAAGAATGAATTGATAGATGGGCGATACAGGAATACGAAGGTTGGGGCTAAAGAAGGCGAAAAATAGGATAAACCCGGTCAAATTCCCACACCACTCACACTAACTCCATCATCTATGCCCTGCGGTTTCCATAAGATGCTGATGATGATCCCCACTCTTTCTTTGGCTTGCTTTTAACTTTGTATGTAAAATTATGTGTCATAGCCTTTCAGCACGTTGGCAATTATGGCCCTCCACAATTTCCTCTCCTTAACTCTATTCTGCCACTCATACTCGTTAGGTAGGTTGTGTGCTGTTTTTCTCTGTCCCTCTTGCCTTCTGCATGTCCTCTGAGTGTCAAATTCTCTAAACCGTCTTTCCTCATCATGCGCCGGCTTACGGTCTCATCACGAAGAAATCGCCTATGTAAGAATAAGCTTACCTTAGTTTGGCATAAGGCTACAAGTATAGGGAGTTCAGTGAGGATGGAACTCAGTAGTAAAGATTTCCGGTCAAATATTTAGGCAATTAGTCGCAGTACTCGTTGAACGATCACCGAAGTTAAGCAACGTTGTGCATGGTCAGTACCTCGATGAGTGATTACTTCAGAATACCAGATGCTGTAAGCTTGAATGTGCGAGTGTTGTAATGAATACTAGGCCCAGAATTGTTAATCAGAGAGCCGAGTTCCAATTCTAGTTGAGTTCATTATATTCATTTACGTGCAAATATACTTGGGAAATCTTTATTATCGCCCAAGAAAGAAAAAAAAAAAGAAAAAAAGTAAAATAAAATTTGCTTATAAAATATTTAGATGACCCATAGAGGTGTTGATATACCGCTAAACAAAAACAAAAACGAACCTATCAATCATCATGTACCCGGGAAAAAAAAAAAACTGCTGCCGTGGATCACTGATATTAGTGTACAGCACTTCGAGGATCAGCGTTTAGCTTCTAAAGTAGGATATGTTTCTATCGTTAAAAAAAGCAAAACACCTGAGGACTTTGTTGTATAGCCCCCCCTCTTCTGGAGTTCTCTTGGGGCGACGGTCTTGATCCACGCATATATTGTTTCTTTCTGTCATCTTCCGGTCGGGTAATCGCTAGTTGTTCTTTTAATTCGGAGATAAAATGAGAACTTAAAAAAAAAAGATTTTTTTTTTTTTACTTACTATTTTATTAAACACATCGATGTGTAGATTTTTTAACTAGCCAGTGGGGTCGCTTTATCAACCCCACTGGGGAGCAAGTTTCCTGGGACACGAAATGGCCACGTCTGATCTCTTCGACGTGTAAAAACTTCCCTCTGACCTTCCCACGTTAGTTTTAACCAATCAAAAAGGACTTCCTTTGTTTTGTCTACCATCTGATCTTAAGGTCAAAAAGGAAGTCAGAGGAAAATACGATTCTTTAAAAAAATAATAGTCTGCTAGACTATTATTTAACAGACTTTACCTAAAGAAAAGGTCATAAGACTTTCGATTTTTGTTTTTCTTCATCGAATTTTTTAATATCTTTATTTTTTCATTATCATTATTCCTTCGAATGTCATCCCTAATTTTTTTCCTTATATTTTTATTTTTCTCTTTCATTTTTCCATTTTTTTGTCTTCTTTTTTCTTCCTTTCCATCCTTCTTTTGACACTCTTTGTCTTCTATTTTTCTTTCTTTAATTCCTTCTTTTGTTTCTCTCTGTCTACTTTTCCTTCCTTCTTTTCACTCTCTTTGTCTTCTTTTTGTCTTTCTTTCCTTCCTACGATTCTCTCTCTTTGTCTTCTATTTTCCTTCCTTCTTTTCTCCCTCTTTTTCTTCTCTTTCTTTTTCTTTCCTTTCTTCTTTTCACTCTCTTTGTCTTCTATCTTCCTTCCTCTTTTCTCCCTCTTTGTCCTCTCTTTCTTTCCTTTCTTCTGTTCACTCTCTTTGTCTTCTCTTTTTCTTTAATTTCTTTCTTCTTTTCTCCCTCTTTGTCTTCTCTTTTTCTTTCTTTCCTTTCTTTTCACTCTCTTTGTCTTCTATTTTCTTTCCTTCTTTTCTCCCTCTTTCTTTCCTTTCTTCTTTTCACTCTCTTTGTCTTCTCTTTTTCTTTCTTTCCTTTCTTCTTTTCACTCTCTTTGTCTTCTCTTTTTCTTTCTTTCCTTCCTTCTTTTCACTCTCTTTGTCTTCTCTTTTCCTTTCTTTCCTTCCTTCTCTTCTCTCTCTTTGTCTTCTATTTTCCTTCCTTCTTTTCTCCCTCTTTGTCCTCTCTTTCTTTCCTTTCTTCTGTTCACTCTCTTTGTCTTCTCTTTTTCTTTAATTTCTTTCTTCTTTTCTCCCTCTTTGTCTTCTCTTTTTCTTTCTTTCCTTTCTTTTCACTCTCTTTGTCTTCTATTTTCTTTCCTTCTTTTCTCCCTCTTTCTTTCCTTTCTTCTTTTCACTCTCTTTGTCTTCTCTTTTTCTTTCTTTCCTTTCTTCTTTTCACTCTCTTTGTCTTCTCTTTTTCTTTAATTCCTTTCCTTCCTTCTTTTCTCTCTTTTTCTTTTCTTTTCCTTCCTTCTTTTCACTCTCTTTGTCTTCTCTTTTCCTTTCTTTCCTTCCTTCTCTTCTCTCTCTTTGTCTTCTATTTTCCTTCCTTCTTTTCTCCCTCTTTGTCTTCTCTTTTTTCTTTCCTTTCTTCTTTTCACTCTTTCTCTTTCTCGCTCTATTTGTTCTTTTTTTACTGTTTGCTTTTTACATCAATTATCAGCGAGACAAAAAAAAAAAACAAAAAAAAAACTACAAACACCAAAAATGGTCGACAATATTCAGGAATTGTTGGAATCAAAATAACAGCTGAGACCTGGCTCTTTCTGCGAATCTATTAGACTTAGAATGGTAAATTATCTTCTTATATGTTCCGTGTCTCTTCAGCATGCAGGCGATCGTGGCTCTCCACAATTTCGTTTCCTTTGTAGCATTCAATAGATTTTGTCTTTTTTAAAAATTTCTCCTAAACCTTACTCCACCATCCATTTACCCAAGCTCTCTAGGTAGGTTATGGGTTTTTTTCCAAGATCTCTCTTGCCTTCAACCTGTCCTGTGGGTATCAGATTTTCCAAACCCTCTTTCCTCATTATGCGCCATAGAAATTTTAACTGTCTCTACCTGATGTTATATATAAGTTTCCGTTTTGTTTTAATTTTCCCTAAAACTTTGTCGTTGATCACATATTGTTCCTCCAATTTCCCTAGTCACTTTTATGGAACTTGCAAATTTTGTAGTTACCGTGATTATGAAACATAAGTATGCCTTTGACCACCGATAGCGGTGATGCTTCAGAGACCCCCGTGCGAACCGATTGGTCAAAATGACATGAACCTCGTTACTTACGACGCCCGGAAACATCCCAGACTCTGTGAACTGGTCACTTTCACGAAACTTGTTATCTCTGTGTTGCAGGAGTTAGTGGTGGTATTTCTATACGCCGAGTTTCTTCAGGCGGTTGATGATCATGGCTCTCCACAATTTCCTTTCCTTTGTAGCTCTTAGTAAAGTCTGTCTTTTTGACCAGTCATTTACACATATCCGTTAGGTAGGTTGCTCGCTGCTATGCTTTGTTTTTCTTGACTTTATTCCGTCTTGTCAGTGTCAAATTTTCTAAGCCCTCTTTTTTCATTATGAGCATTAGAAATTTCAACTGTCTCTTTCTGATGCTACGTATAAGTGTCCTTTTTGTTTCCATGATATTCTCAACATCTTTCTGTAGTGCCACATTCCTGCTGCTTCAAGTCACTGTGAGAAGATTGTCCAACATTAAATGCCATATAAGAGGACTGATATTACGTAACAGTTCAGTATTCTTTTCTTTGTTTCCGACAGTGTAACTGTGAAAGTCGTATGACTTGAGAAGGAGTTAACAACGATTGATAGTCAATGGTTTGTTAAAACCAGAGCAACTCTATTTACGAGGTTTTTCTCGCGAAACGTCCTTCTTCTTCTGAATGCTGTGTTCTTTCAAGATGTTAGCGATCATGGCTCTCCCGAACTTCCTATCCTCTGTAACTCGTGACAGATTTTGTCTTTTTGTCATCTTTCCCAAACCCTGTTCTGCCATCCATTTCTTCATGCTCACTAGGTAGGTTATGCGTTGCTTTCTTCTGTTCCTCTTGCCTTCAATTTGTCCTGTGAGTGTCAGATTTTCCAAGCTCTCTTTCCTCATTATGTGCCCTAGAAATTTCAACTGTCTCTTCTCTGATGTTAAGCATAAGTGTCTTTTTTGTTTCAGTTTTCTCTCTAAAACTTTATCGTTGCTCAAATGTTTGGTCCATGATATTCTCATCAAGTTTCTGTAGGACCACATGTCTATTGCTTCAAGTCTCTTCTTCATGTTCGATCCATGGCATTCTCTCCTCTCGATGTTTCCTTTTTGTTTCCATTTTCTCTAAAACTTCGTCATTGCTCACATATTCGGTCCATGATATTCTCAGCATCCTTCTGCAGAACCACATTTCGTTTGCTTCAAGTCTCTTCTTCATGTTCGGTCCATGGCATTCCCAGAATCCTTCTGTAGAACCACATTTTTATTGCTTCAAGTCTCCTCTTGATCTATAATAAGATTGTCCAGCATTCATTGCCATCTCGGAATACTGACTGATATAACGTACTACTTCTTATTTATATGTTAAATTATTAAAGATATATTCATTACCGCCTTTGATATTAACTGTAATTTGTTTATCTCAACATATTTTCCCAGGCACGTAAATGCTATATTTAAATCCATGCTCGTATTAATGTATAAATATACGTAGACAGCAACACTGTTGAGCGTTACTTCATTCTGGTTCGTTATAGCGCTCCTTTCTAGATATATTTCGTGATAAATTTAGAAATATTAATTCTTAATTTCTTTTAGTGCCATCTTCTTTCCTGACAGAGGAGATATTAACTTTTAACACATTCCGTTTCTGTGTTTAGTCTTGACTTCCTCTGGAAAAATAATGGCGTTATTTCTCGATGCCTTCTCCACAGTTTTTCAATTCAGAAATATCTTTGTACTAAACTGGTTATCACCCAAGGCTTTCATAATATTTCAAATGCTACTAAAAATAGTACACTTCTTCATTTCTTGTGTCATATTGCAAAGTTCTATGTTAATACTCTGGATACGTGTGAAAGGCAAACGGTTTGTCGTATACGGAGTGATATTATGTTAATTCTTCCCACATATTCAGAAACACCTGCCTGTGCACATGTGTATGTCTGTTAATGAAACGAGCTTATACATATGCTGATACATCTTACTCTCAACAGGGCTATTTCGACCGCAAATCAGCGTGATTTCTCACTGTCTCTGTGCTGTTCGGAAAGAGGTTACGTATTTAGCCACTATGAGTCAAAGCAGAATTTTCGTGACAAATTTAGGGATATTAACTCTTTATTTCTTTCAGTGCCATTTTCCAACGCAACATAGGCGATCTTAACTTTCAACACAATCCGTTTTTTTATTATTTGTGGTTTGTCATGACTTTCCTGTGGAAAATACTGGATTTGTTTCTGTTGGCTTCTCTACAGTTTTTTTTAATTCAGAGTTGTTATTGTACTAGACTGGTTATAACCCAAGGCTACAGAGTCAAATCTAAGCTGCTATTTAACCCATAGCTGGGTAGGTGCAGAAGAGATGGATTAATTACTTTTCCCAAAGGCAATACATCTTCTTCTCAACAAGGCTGTTTCGACAGCAAATCATTTTGATTTTTCATTTTCCGCATGATCAGAAAGTATTTACATATTTAACCGCCATGAGTCAACGTATCAATGTAGAATTAACGTTGAATGGCAGGAGACTGCGTCTAGAATTAATTTAGCATCTCTTCTGCCAGAAGATGCGTCTTTTATAGTGCGCCTCTGAGTTTAAACTTGCAAAGAAGGAATTAGGTTTCCTCAAAAACCTCAGAACACAATATTCCACTATTTGCAGGAATCCTTTAGCTAGGAATGTTAAGGTTTCATTACTGCATGTGATGAAAATATGTCTTGGGGATCAAGAGTATTAGGAAATGTGTCGTCCATTACGAGCTAGTGAAACATGGAAGGACCATCACTGCATACGATTATTGCTAGAAACTTCTTCGGCTAAATGGAGTATTAAGTTCCCTGCTTCGGTGAATAAAAAAGGTCTTATTGTTCAGCATGACAACAAAAGGACAATCTCTGAAAACGGCACCGAGAAAGATTAACAACGCGAGGATGGGCGGTTTATACTGAAACTACATTAAGCAAACTCTATTTATTGTTCAAGTAAGTCACCCCGCCGCATAGGTTCAAATACAGTACTGAATTAAGAGTTGACTTTCTTTCCTCTATGCTGGTTGCCAACCAACTATGGTTAGAGAGTATAGTCTGTCTTGATATTTAACCCATACGTAAGGGGAGAAAAGATGGGTTTATATTTTTCCTTCCCTTCTTCTTCTTTCTGATGTGTCCCTTCAGGGCGTGTCCGGTCATGGTTCTCAACAATTTCCTGTCCTTTGTAGCTTCAAACATGTTCTGAATTTTTTTTTTTTGCTATTTCTCCTAATATCTTTGTAATGGTTGCAACAGCAAAATTGTCCAAATCCCGCAACAGCAAAATTTCCCAATCGTTAGATTAAGATTTGAACCGTTGTAACTTAGAAATGATTAAAGATATCTTACTGGAATTCCCCGAGGCTTTTATAACAGTATTGAACTGTACTTTGAGCAATAAGAATGTATTCTCCAAGGTTAACAAATGAATGGTGATCATAAACGAAAATGCGTGAAGAATTGAAATAAATGCATTTTTCCTTCTTATTCAAGATAATCTTCACCCTCTCTAACCTTCTAACTTTCTGTCCTGGAGTAACAGGGTGCCTCACAGGTTTCACGGACGATTTAATTCTCAAGTCTGTTTTCATTGCTCTTTGGACTGTCAAAGCTGAAACTCCTCTCTCATGTGCGAAATGTCTTATGAAATGAGTTGGATCTTTTCTAATTGATCGCTTTAGCTCTAAGTTGAAATGATGTTACTGTTTTGACATCCTGATTCAGTTTTCCTCTCTACCGTTCCCTTTTTTAAAAATTTATTCATCGTTTTCTGGATGATTCTTGAACGGATTTGACGATGGAAGCCAGATTATGAATGTTGATACCATGAATGAAGGCCTTTAATAATCTCTTTCCTCTCACCATTGCTTAGTTGAGAAGAGAGCGGGTCTGACAGAAAACGATTTTAACCTATTCTGATTTCTAGCTGAATAACTCAAAGGGTTTTTCAGTGATTCTTACGACAAATAGTGTCAAGATGGCTAAACGTCTTATCTGAAAACTCGGAAAAAAAGAAATTCAATTAATTTAGAGGTTTTTAGATATTAAATATTTGGTGGGATGGATAATTATCCCATGCTGTTACACGATTTGGACAATTTTGCTGTTACATTCGGAATATAAAATTTTGGTCCGTCTGTTTGCAATTCTTCTTCTCCTGCTTCTATGAGCCGTGTCCCTTAAAGACGTTGGTGATCATGGCTCTCCACAATTTCCTATCTTTAGATTATTCCTAATAAATTTTTGTCTTTTTGCTATCTTTCCTAAACTCTGTTCTCCCAAGAATTGCAAGAGCCTTTTTAGGCAGGTTACTTTTTGTTTCCCTCATTCCCTCTTGCCTTCAACATATCCAGTTGGTGTCAAATTTATCGGAAACCCATAATCCTCATTAAGTGTCCTAGAATTTCCAATTGACTTTTCCTGATTCAAAATACACGTGTCATTTTTGTTTTCATGTTACATCAAACTTCTGCGATACCCACGTGTTCAGTCTATGGTATTCTCAGTATCCTTCTGTAGAACAACATTTCTGTTACTCAAGTTTTCTCTTAATCTGTGACAAGATTGTCCAGCATTCACTGGCGAATAGGAGGACCGATATTAGCTAATAGTTCAGTGCATTTTCCTTTGTGTATGGTATTCTCAGCATCCTTCTGTAGAACCACATTTCTGTTGCTTCAAGTTTCCTCTTCATCTGTGATGAGATTGTCCAGCATTAACTGTCGTATAGGAGGATCGATATTACCGTATTCTTTTCTTTGTTTCTAAGAAAACAAAATTCCTGTTTCATAATACTTTATTCAACTTAAATAATTTATACGCCGACAAATACATATATTTTTCAATTACTGGAAAGGAGCGAGCAAATTTATACATTAATCCGTTCCATTTTATTGAGACTCAACATCGACATCATACATTTGAAACTTTGATTCACCCACATGCGCTCTACGCTTTTGCAAAATTTCCTGTCCATCTATCGATTACTACATATTTTCTTCATACGTAACTGATTTGGCGATGTGTCTCAACTTTATTTTTCTTTGTGTTACTGTTTAAAAATATCAATATCAAGTTCTCATTATGATATGCTATAACTAAACCCATATCAATCAGTCAGTTATGTGCCATGCGTGATACACGCTTAAGCGATCATGTATCTTTCGAAACATGACTGACGAGGCAGATTTTATTTTTCTCGCTGTAGATTGCCATTTCTTTTTGAGGTAGAACAGTTGCTATCCAAGGCTATAGAACCCGGTCTGTCCTGCTATTTACACATATGAGACAGATTTTTCCCGCAGTAGGTTGCCATTTCTTTGCGGTAGACCAGTTGCCATCGAAGGCTACAGAACCCGGTCTGTCCTGTTATTTACCCATAGCTTGGTGGGGGGCGGAGAAGAAGAAGATTTATACCTTTCCCAAGGGTATTAGCACGTAAGTGAATGTAATGGATTCTACTGGAATTCGAACTCGGCTCTCGGATTCCTCAATCCGAGCCGCTATCCCTTATTCCACCGTGCCTCAAGGTATATGCTAATACTGTTGAATGTATGCAGTCTCAAGTTCATAATGTAAGTTAACTTAGTGATCTTTTAAATAGTTTTTTAATATTTCATAATATATATATATATATATATATATATATATCAGTCGGTTATCTGCCATGCTTGATACACGCTTAAGCGATCATGTATTTTTCGATACATGACTGACGAGGCAGATTTTTTCCTGCAGTAGGTTGACATTTTTTCTGCAGTAGACCAGTTGTCATCCAAGACCCAGTCTGTCCTGCTATTTAGCCATAGCTGGAGGGGGAGAAGACGAGGATTCATACATTTCCCAAAGGTATTATCACGTAAGTGAATGTAATGGATTCGACTGAAATTCGAACTTGGCTCTCCGATTCCTCAATCCGAGCCTCTATCCATTGAATCCTTATATATATAAACCTATATAGTGTTTTTAATTTTTTATGTGTTGTGGCCCTTCGGAACATACGTGATCATGTCTATCCACAACTTTCTGCTCTTTATATCTCTCAGCAATGTTTGTATACCTCCCAGCCCCTGCTTAGCCATTTATTAAAAATTCGTTTGGTAGGTTATTTGCTGTTTCTCTCTATCCCTGTTGCCATTATTATGTCCTGTCAGTGTTAAATTTTCCAAGTCTACTTTCCTCATTATTCGTGCCAGACATTACATCTGTCTCTTGCTGATTCTAAGTATAAATAACATTTTTGTTCCCGTTTTCTTTAAAACTTCCTAGGGGCTCATATGTTCCGTCTTTGTTATTCTCATCATCCTTCTGTAGAACCACATATCTATTGTCTTAAGTTTTTTTATTTATCCGCGGGGAAATGGTCCGGCATTCACCGTTATATAGGAGGATTGATATTATATAGCAGTTCACCACTCTCGTCTTTGTTTTTAATTGAATTTTCTTGTCTCATGATAAATCGATTAGTTTCTAGATGGCATCTTTCGCTATTCAAATGTCTCTTCGCTTTTACAAGATCATTGGGTAAAGATGACTTCGAGCGAATGAGGCTTAGAGATCTGAACGAAGATTATCCTTCTTTGAACATCATTGACTGGCGCTACGGAATCACAAACAAAGAACTGTGCCAAGTAACAGAAACAACATCATTTGAAGTATTTCAAGAGCGGCAACAACTAAAATGTATAGCATATGTAACTCGAAGAGAAAATAATGAAGTGACCATATCTGGCGGCAATATTCAAAACATGGACGAATGGTAGGCATAAATATGTAAGATAAATTCTGGGATGAAAAATTGTCTAGCGTGATTCAGTGAACCAACTTTCCTATTAGTAGACATAGCAGTTGTGTCAATATAATCTTTCCATATCATATCAGCGGAACACGTTAGCCCGGGAAGGCGCAATGAGTCACTTTTCTGGAGGTTATCATCAGCCATGCTGATGGCAGGTAGAAACGATCTCTCATTGAGAGCAGTTTGGTTTTCGAGGCGTTAAAACTGACAAGCCATTCTTTGTCCCAGTTAACAGCAGATTTTAGGTCATATTTGAGATTAGCTGTCAGTTTGACATTTTCGAACAAACGGCGTTTATTTATCTAACCTGTTAGATCGCGTTAATCCCTTCGTCAGAAAAAAAATCCTAGAAAATCAGCACAGGTTCACTGTTTCAAGAAACGTATTTTACCGTCTCGTTTCCCTAATAATTCTGATGCCATCGCTTCTTTAATTGAGCCGTTCTTTACGTCATCTCCGGACGCTTGTCGCGTTTTGCAACTCTGTCCGCTTGGCAACTCCGATCATAGTAGTGTCTATAGATATTTCTTTCTGCTTGTATCTCTAAGCAATGTTTGTATACTTCCCAGCCCCTGCTTAGCCGTCTATTATAAATTCGTTATGGAGATCTCTAAGCCTCATTCACTCGAAGTCATCTTTACCCAATGATCTTGTAAAAGCGAAGATTTAAAAAAGCAAATGGCAAATATTCAAATGTCTCCTTTGTTTAAAACGAGGTGGGATTTCGTCAATGCATCTGGTAGGAAATCAGATGAAAAATTATGCAAGAACGAGCCCCCCCCCACCTTTAGCAGGACATCTTTTTGTTACCAACGTACTGTTTGGGGTTCATTTCGTAATTTTGTTCGCGACGCTGCCTGGAATAAAATGTTTAATATTCCCGTTGTAAATTGTGACCACTATGGTTTCTTCCTAGCTGAAAGATGGCATCGAAGCTTTCATGCCTGCACGGAAATAAAAAATGATTTTTCTCCAAAGGGAATTTGACGAAGTTAACTACTGACATCTGAAGATTAAAAAAAGCAAATGGCAAACATTCAAATGTCTCCTTTGTTTAAAACGAGGTTGGGTTTCGTGAATGCTTCTGGTATGAAATCAGATGAAAAATTGACTTGCCGAGAAAAAAAAAAGAAATGTCGGTTTTATTAAATTTAAATTTTCCCTAAATGCGTCATGGCTCCCACGTTGATTGAACCAAGAATTCTCCCACGTCTCATACATTCAGGAAAGAAAATGAAACTTTAATATATTCTGTTGGACTTTTTTTTACAGCCACTGCATTTCGGAATGTGTTATCACGCATAAAAAGGTTCCGGGCGAATCATTATAAGAAGAGCAGTTTGGAGTTTAATACCTGAGGCAGAACAGATGTCATTTTGATAGGAAATGTTTGCTTATCGGGTATTTTATTAGAAAAAAAAAACAAACTTCAAATAAATTGGAAACAACAACAACAATAAAAACAAATAAGCAAACAAACAAACAGGAATATCAAATTATCTATGTTAGGAGTATAGTTATTGCTCGGAGATAAATTGATAAAATAGTGTTTCGCTAATAAAACACTAGCTCATTTTACAGTGACAAGCCCAACTAACAAATACCAAGTCTAAATGAACAGAAAAGTAAAGGAAAAAAAAAAGAAGGAAAAATTACAAACAAAATAAAAAAATGAAGAAATACAGGTTGCGATGGGTAAATTGTCGCAATTTTATATTTTTAATTTCGCGCATGCGTGTTGTTTGTTTTTGATTTTGTCGATTGCACAGTAGTGATTTTCCAAGCGTAGCTTAGATGTGGCACAAGGCCGAAAGTATGGGGCACCCAGTGAGGATCGAACCCACTATTCAGTTTTAACTGTTTTAGCGAAACAAGCTTGCTAACCATTAAACCACGCCGAGGTGCCCAATTGTACAGTATAGTAGGGTCAATTAGGCACCTTCTGTGAGAAAGATAGTGACATGACGCAATTCACTCCGCTAGAAATTTGGAAACAGCATGCTGTAATGCTTTGCATTCGCCCCGGAAGCTCCAATACGAACATTTCACTGTGTTTGGGTGTCAATCTGAGTGCAGAGGATTCGGAAAGAGTTGGATGAGTCTAATGGTGATTACGAAGGTACGACATTCTGATGGTTTTGATAAGCCCAAATTTGTTGATGAAGGCTCAGACTCAACAAAGAGGCCTACAACAACTTGAGGAGGTAGGTCTGTCCTGGGTGAAGAGGCTGGATGCTGAAAGAACCGATGTAAGGTAACAGGACTCTGCACCATGTCACACAAGGAGGAGAACCCAGTCACGGCTGTCAGACATTTTCTGCGACTACATCACCCCTTACATCTGGCCACTTAATTCCCCAGACTCTAGCCCTCCTTTGATTATTGTGTGTGGGGGACACTTGAGCTAGAGACCAACAAAACTCCTTTTAAAACCAAAAATGGACTGAAGGCAAAGATGATGGCAGCATTCACTAACTTAAACAAGGAAAATGTCCAGAAGAGATTCAAGAGATTCCGAAGTCGTCTGGAGGTCGTGGTTGAAGCCAATGAGGATTTTATTGAATAAATTTACTCTTTCGTATTTCAAAATATTTTTGTGCAATTTTGGTAAATATCTCTGTTAAAATGAGTTGTCACTGTTATTTTCATTTTTGCGTAATTTAGAGGGCAATTTATCCATCGCACCCTGTACATCAAGAAGAACAAAACTGAAGAGAAAAGAGGAGGGTGAAAAGATGAAGATCAGAAAACGGGAGAGACGGGAAGAAGAGAAGGGATAAAAATAAAGAGGAAAAAGGACGAGGGAGAAACAGAGAAATAGAGAAATAGAGAGAAAGCGAGAGAAGAAGAATATACAGAGAGAGAAGGGAGGAAATGAGAAGAGAAGAGAGAAATGATAGAAAGAGACGTAGAACTGAAGAGAAAAAGAAAGAGTAAGAAAAAGGAGAAAGACAAAAAAAATGACAAAAAAGTAAAACAGAGAAGATGAAGAACGATGAAGAAAATTGGCGAAAAGCGAAGAAAGGTCTTTAAAAAACCAGAAAGAATACGAGAAATGTAAAAAGAGAATCTTACTTATTATAAAACGCAGATTGTGTGTGTGTGTGTGTGTCTGTACGTTTATATATTGGATCGGATTTCCTACATTTTTCAACCGATTTCAACAAAACTTCACAGGACTGCGTAAAATTACCTTCCGGTGGTTCTGACAGCGCCAAAAATTGGAAAAACACAATTGTTTTTGCACGAAATCAATTTGAAAACACGATTCCGTCGCCAGCATGAAAGGGGGACAACTCATATCGAGTTATACTTATTATAAAACCCAGGTGTTTGTGTGTGTGTGTGTGTGTGTGTGTGTTCGTTTATATATTGGATTGGATTTCCTACATTTTTTAACCGATTTCAACAAAACTTCACTTTTTTTGGCAGGTAGTGTTTGTTATTGTCTTGCACACTTTTTTCTTTGTTTACATTCAGAATGCTTTAAAAATTCCATTTACAAGACAATTGTTTATAATAAAATTCTATTCAATCGGTCGACACATAACGATTGAAAACAATGTTTTTGTTTGAGATTCGGTTTGACCAATTCGTAAAAAAAAAAAAACAAAAAAAAAAAAACTAATTGTCTTGCCTTTCTTCTGAGTGTCAAATTCTCCGAGCACTTTTTCTTCATTGTGTACCGGAAATTTCAACTGTTTTTATTTTTTTTTATTTTTTTAATTCTATGTGCATCGCTTTTATTTCCATTTTCCTAAAGACTAGCACATTGTTCACCTATTCTGTCTATTGTAGTCTCAACAGCCTCCTGTAAAAACAATATCTTTTACATTAAATCATATATTTATGTCACGAAATTGTAACTATTATATACGTGCGATATTATATAGATTTTTCAGCACACTTTTCTTTTCTTCTAACGAAGACTTTCCGGTTCTTAATGATTTTGTTTAGTTTCTGGAAACCATCTTTCACCATTCCAATGCAACAGCGGATGTCTGTGTCAGATTTTCCGTTTTCTGTTAAAACACTTCTCGGATAGTTAAACTCCCGTACTTGTTTCATTCTCAGTCGTCTCAGATTCGTGTCTCGCATTTTGGATTGTTTTTCTCGCATACAGCCATGCATCCTCTCTTCTTACAAATGATACACTTTTCTTCTCGCTTTCTTTACCATCTTTTCTAAGAGTCCCTGTAGTTATCTTTCCATGATTTGTCATCCTGTACACTGAAATACAAATGGCAAATCAACAATCAACTAAAAAACCGTAAAACAGATTCAGGCACTATTTTCATCTTACCCTGTACAATGGACGCCTGCAAGTCGAGTAACGTTTAGAGACTTTGATTGTTAATCAAAAGTAATGAGATCGATCCTCACTGGATGCCAGTATTGTGCCTAACGTTGATTAGATCATAACGCTCTAGATTTGGTTTGTTTGTTTAACGGTATATCAACTCCTTATGGGTCATTTAACGACAGAATTTAATTTTCTTAGAAGTTTTGTCATTTTTCTTTGCTATTACTGTAATTTTTTTTGGTGATACTGGATTTTTTTTTACTATTAAAATTTATTGCTATTATTATTATTGCTATTTTTTACTATTAAAATCTATTACTGGTTTTATTTTTACTATTAAAATTTACTGATGGAAGTTTTTACTATTAAAATCTATTACTGGAATTTTTATTATTAAAATATATTGTTAGATTTTTTACTATTAAAAACTATTACTGGAATTTTTTGTTTTATTATTAAAATCTATTACTAGATGCCTTTTACTGTTAAAATCTAACACTTAAATTTTTTACTATTAAGATCTATTGCTTGAATATTTTTTTTACTATTAAAGTCTATTGCTAGAATTTTTTACTATCAAAATTTATTTCTAGAAATTTTTACGATTAAAATCGTCGATTTCTGGATTTTTTTACTATCAAAATCTATTGCTAGAATATTTTTGCTATCAAAGTCTATTGCTAGAATATTTTTGCTATCAAAATCTATTGCTAGATTTTTTTTACTAATAAAATCGTCATTGCTGTATTTTTTTAGTATTAAAATCTATTACTGGAAGTTTTTACCATTAAAATATGTTGCTAGTATTTTTAATATAAAATGTATTTTTATACTTTCATCTTGTTTTTTTTCTTTTTATGGGTTCATTATTTGTCCATAGCTGGGGCCCTAACAGGTTCTACCATCACGGTTCACAGTGAACCCAGCAATTAAGAGGTGGTTCCACACCCCTGAAAACCTCCAAATCTGCTGCCGTTCATCGTAATACCCAGGACGACACAGAAAAGTGTAACAGCAGTATGAAATAAGAAGTTATAAGAAAACAAATTTGAAATTTATCCCAATTCTTTAACGATGAATATTAAAATGTTCAAGCCTAGCTTTTCATAGTAACCAGGACTTATTTTCTTAAGTAAATTTCAGTCTGTCATCTGCACAGACGAACTCAATCAATAGTTCACTCGCAGTTTTCCTTTTGCCCGTCTTGACTTCAATATAATTTGTGAGTGTTTAAAAGACTGCTTTCCTCATTATCTTTCTTGCTGCCGGGTGTAGTTTATCGTCATATCCAGGACGGTAATGCTCTAGATTGATACAATATCCCATCATCAATATAAAAAGCGGGAATCGTACTTTATGGCCGAAATGTTTGAAATGCTGTTGGGATATCAGGAAGCGGGCGTTCAAGGTGATCGTTTTTCTGCGCTGACAAATCTACCCACTTTGCCGAGCAATGAAGCGTTTTATAAAAGATGGAAAAGTGGATGTACACGTTACGCATGACAAGGCGAACACCTTTTCACGGACAGAATAAGCTGATTATTCCCAGGCACGTCTACGTGCTAAAACTCGACAGTTCGCTCAATAAAAGCTTTCATAAAACAGGTATTTCATTATGTTAAGCTATTTCTCGAATCTTGTATCCTAGTTTGTTTTATTAGAATATATTCACCAAAAGTAATATACTGTATTCAAGCGTCATTGAAGTTGGAGAATTTTCTTAAGTTTTCTTGAATAGACTTACTAATAGTATGATATTTTTTTTTATCGGATCCAGAAGCCGTGGAAAAACAGAGGAAGAAGTTAATAAGAAATATTTACTTCGATTGAATAGACATACTATTTCATAGTTTTTCGTGTGTACTTCCTGCTCAAAAACTTTTGGCATCACTCGCTGTGGTGGTGGTGGGGGGGAATGTATGCGAGAATAGTAAAATATGAAACAAGAGGAAAAAGAGAGAAACAAAGAGAAAACGAGAGAGAGAAAGAGAGAGCAGAGAGCAGAGAGCAGAGAGTGAGAGTGAGAGAGAAGACGAGAGAGAAAGACAGAGAGAGAGGAGCAAAAGAATGTATGTAAGGTACAAGGTAAAGAGAAAGAGGGAAATAAAGGAAACGTTGAGTAAAATAGAAACGATTCAAAACACATCAGAAACTGAGAGATATTGATTGCTTGATTCATTCGTTTTTTACGGTTTATCTCCCCTTTCCAAGTTATTAAAAGCCAGAAAATATTTTTAGACTGTAGGAATTTTTTTTTTTTGAGATAATGATAATTTAGTGATACAAGTCTTACTATTTAATTCATAGCCGAGGCGAAAAGTGGATTCATACCATATCAAAATTTGATAAAGAAGCAAAAATTTATAATGTGAATATAAAGTGAGGGATCGATTTTATATTACAATCAATATATAAAATTGTCCTTCAATTTGTGGCCACGGTAGGTTCTATGCATTTCTGTTCTACACAATGCAAATAAATCTAAGTCATGCCTGTTAAGTTAATCAGTATTTGACTGTTTCGTTTTTTACGGTTTTTCACACCTTTGCAGGTTACTTAAAACGAGAAATTATTTTTTTTCAGTTGTAACAATTTTTAAAAGATAATAGTGGTTTAGTGATACAAGTCTTACTAATTAAAATATAGCTGTGGAGAAAAGAGGTGCATTATTATATTCACTTACATGGATTCATACCTCCCACCCCCAAGTGGTATGAATTCACGTATGTGAATATAACGTATATATATATATATATATATATATATATATATATATCATGCGCGTAAGTGAATATAATGAACCCAAAGGGAATTGGAACTCCGCCCTCCGATTAAAAGTTCTTAGCCATTATCCATTATACCACCCGCACATCCAAGCTTACGGCACCTGATATTCCTAAGCGGTCACCCATCTAGGTAATGACCAGGCTCGACGTTGCTTAACTTCGGTGATCATATAGAAACCAGTGTTTCAACCTGATGTGACTCTCGGCCACTGAGAGACAGAGACTGACAGAAAGGTCGAGGTTAATATAAATATCAAATAAAGTGTTAGCCAGAGAAGAACTTGAGATAGATAGATAGACAGACAGATAGACAGACAGATAAAGAAAAAAATTAAAAAATTATAAATGTACACACATATACAAATATTCCTTTATGTTCTGCTAATGATCTCGAAGAATATTCTTTTTCGGTATCTTTTTGATTTTTAGTAACTCTGGTTATCCTTCGAAACTGTTGTCTAACGTTATTGAAATTTTATTTCAGATTAGACACTTCTTTGAGATAGAATAGACAAGAATAAGCCAATTCGACATCTCTGACTTTAATCAAGATCACAAAACTGCCGAATCTGCTCGAAACATTCGTGTGGTGTACAAAGATGACTTCATTACAGGCAGAATGACGCAGAAATGGTTTTCCTGTTTCAAGGAGTAGAAGTTCAAACTCACAGTCTCGCCTCGTTCTGGGTGAACTGTTACTGTTAATATTTCTTTCATTGGTTAAGTTTCAGAAGGTCTGTGTATGTGTCCCATATGCATTGATTGAAAGAAACAAACTACAACGCTTCTCCGTAGCCGCCAGTCTCTTGGCTCGACCCCAGACTACTCTGCTCGACACTATACGTGGATAGAAAAAAAAAGAGTTAAGTTCTGCAACGCCCTTGTATTCTCCTGGTTTAGCCACTTCCAACTACCATCTTTTACAGTCGCTTTCTTACAATGTCAAAGGTGTTTCGATTAGCAATAATGCGGAGCTTAAAACGTATCTTGATGGATTTTTCGAGGCAAAACCTAGTGACTTCTAGCGTCAAGACATTGAACAGTTAGTGGATCGTTGGCAGGAGGTCGTAAACAACATTAAAATAAAGAAAATGCTTTTGAGATATCGGGACACTTTAAAGGTCGGTTTTAATGTAAGCTGCCACAGCTTGGACATTAACTAAAATCCTGGAGTGTAAACATGATGGAACCTACACTCGGATGTTGAGAGCTATACGTAATATCTCTTGGAGACAAGGTCCAACTAAATCTACTCTTCATGATATTTCTACATTCTTATGTGAACATAGAATGCGTTTTGTAGGACAGTGCAGGTAAAAGAACACGCTTTTAATGTACTACTTTGGAAATCTCGTCATGGCGCAAGAGGGCTTGGTCATCCAGCATCCACCTACATTGACCAGCTATACTATCACACAGAAAGTCATCCTAATGACCTTTCGACATTGATGCAGGACCATGATGGTTGGCGTGATAGACTTATGAATGTCCGTTCTAGGTCGACCGAATAGTAATAATGATATTAAAATAAAAAAGAAACAAATTTATGCAACAACCTAATAACTACCCCCCCACATATCTATATATATAGATATGTGTGTGTGTGTATGTGTATGCATGTGTGTATGTATTTAAGCAGCAATCCTTCCTTCATGCTCATTTCACTGAATACGACAGACAACGTGCTTTGAAATATTTTTTTATACAACTTCTCATGTGATTCGGCTATACATTTAGTCATTTTCAAGAAATATATTAACTGTTAGCAAGAAATAGTTTCTTTCGTGCATCTATTTATATAATGTTTTTATTTTCAAAACAGTCAAGATATTGCGATACTGAAAATGGCTAAATGTATAGCCGAAAGCGCTCGGATAAAATGAACATTTTGACAGTTTTTATATGATTTATCATCTGAATAGAAGAAAAAAATATTAGATCACATGAGAAATTGTATAAAAAACTAAATCAAAGCACCTTTGTATGTAGTATTCGATGAAATGTGCATATATATATATATATATATATATATATATATATATATATATATATATATATATATATATAATTATGATATATTGCATATATAGTGGTAGTGTTTATAAAACATTGTTCGATGTAAAACAACAGAGATATTAAATATATATTAATAAATATACATATTATCCTTCACTGATAACACGACTCGTACTTTCAGTTATATATATATATATATATATATATATATATATATATATATATATATATATATATATATATATAAATAAGACAAAAAATTAGGAGGAAAAGAGACAGAGAGACTATAAGGCAAACAAAATAATATATATATATATATATATATATATATATATATATATATATATATATATATATATATATATATATCGAAAGAAAAGAAAGAGAGTGGGTGGGAGTTGAAGAGAGTAAATAAGAAAATAAATGATTGGATATGAATATACATTGTTGCAAATTTGGTAGATTTAGTGGGGAAGACGGATCAATGTTGGGTATGTAGCGGTTTATAGTTATAGATAGCATGGACATCAGGATCAACGCTGCATGGTGACCGTCAGTGTTACGCAACAGTGCTAGCTTCCGACCAAGAAATTAAGACTGAAGCGTGAAACTGAGAGTCACTATGCAGTGTTGATATCAATGTATACACACACACACACGCGCGCACGCACACTCTCTCTCTGAATAGATATTTATCTGAGTGATATATATATATATATATATATATATATATATATATATATATATATATGAATTTTTATCTCTCTTTCTCTCTCTCACTATATATACATATGTGTGTATATATATATATATATCTATATATCTATCTATCCATCTATATATATATATATATATATATATATACCGGGGTGTAACGGCAAAATTGACGAAATCGTGTAACAGCATGTCCATCCCACAAAATGTTTAATATCTAAAATAAACTAATCTAATGGCGTTTCTTTTTTGTCGTTTTTTAGTTTAGCCATCTTGATAATGTTTGTAGTAAGAATCACTAAAAACCCTTTGAGTTATTAAGCTTGAAAGAGAAAAAGTTAAAATTCTTTTGTGTCAGTATCCCTATATCTTTCAAACTGACTAATGATGATAGGAAAAAATCATTCAGGTCTTCAGTAATGGTAGCATCATTCATTCTCTGGTTCCCATCTTTAAAGTCCATTCAAGAACCATCAAGAGTGAATAAGTTGTAAGAAGAGGGAACAGTTGAGAGGGAAACCTGATCAAGAGATCACAACAGCAAGAGAGATCATCATTTCAACTTAGAGCTAAATGCCTTCTTATTGTTCAATGTACAATAGAGTTATAAAAACCGCAGAGAATTCAGAGTATTGAACTTGACAACATTTAATTGGAGGTGTCTTAGTAATGGCAAATGGCTGATACTAACATGGCTGCCCATTGCTTCCTTTTAAGCCTTACAATTTTTTCTTCCGTTCAGAGGAAGTTTACTCCCGAGCAACGCCGGGATATACTGCTAGTATACACACACACACACACACACACACACACACACACACACATATATATATATATATATTATTTATTTAAAAATATGATTCCAACTCGCGTCATAAGAGGTCTCATGTTTCAAAATAAGAGCCGAAAACTTCAATATAATTATTTGAATTAAACTGAATTAAAGTAAGCTCTGTTCCATCTTCAAGCGAAATTTTTTTTTGGAATAACTTATTTCTGAAATTTACGTGTTTTAATAATATATTCATAATTGAAATCAAAATTTCCATGGTAACAGCCAGGGCGGATTGTTTAAAATACGTAGGGGGCGTGTTGGGTGTTAATAATACGTATCAGTATAAAGTTACTTTCATAGATGTCAAGTCAGGGTAAGGTGGGGGTGTCTAAATTTGAAACGGAAGGTGTTTTCGCCTAGTCTGGTTTACGTGTCTATGGAGATTTATTTATTTTTTTTACTTTATTTCTTTATGAAAGGGATTTGGTGCATATAAAAACTGCCGTAACATTTGTTTTTAGACGACTTCATAAATGGTTATCTTTTTTGTAGGGTATTTAAACTATATATTTGGGCTATGGATTATAAAAGTTATTATATTGAATGCTTGTTTTTAGCTAATTATTCAGTGCATAAATTTGATGATGTCGGCAAAAAACCGTTAACTCATGTCTATTGTTTAATAGATTTTTATTATTTAGAAACTTAATAATGTGCAGTTTCTCATGGAGGCATAAAGGGTATGAGTCATCCCAAGCTTTACAAGTTCTAGTCCTATTTATAATTTTCCATTTTACTTTAGGTGTCCTATTTATTTCCTTCAGATGCCAAAAATATTTTGATATCAATTGGTTTAACTATATTGATGATAAACCTAATTGCACCCCAATACAGTTCGATATCGTGGATTACTACCTATCAATTTCGAAGGATCTATTTATTTTCAAGTTTCTAGGAAGAAAGATAAAGAAAGAAAGACCATGTTTAGCCATGAATTTTCATGTTGATTGGAAGAAAGAAAGAAAGACTGTGTTTGGCGATAAATTTTCATGTTTATATGATGAAAGAAAGAAAGAAAGAAAGTCTGTGTTTAGCGATGAATTTTTAAGTTTCTAGGAAGAAAGATAAAGAAAGAAAGGCCATGTTTAGCTATGAATTTTCATGTTGATGGGAAGAAAGAAAGAAAGAAAGAAAGAAAGAAAGAAAGAAAGAAAGAAAGGCTGTGTTTAGCGATGAATTTTTAAGTTTCTAGGAAGAAAGATAAAGAAAGAAAGGCCATGTTTAGCTATGAATTTTCATGTTGATGGGAAGAAAGAAAGAAAGAAAGAAAGAAAGAAAGAAAAGAAAGGCTGTGTTTAGCGATGAATTTTAAGTTTCTAGGAAGAAAGATAAAAAAGAAAGGCCATGTTTAGCTATGAATTTTCATGTTGATGGGAAGAAAAAAAAGAAAGAAAGAAAAAAAGAAAGAAAAAAAAAAAGAAAGAAAAGAAAGAAAAAATGTTTAGCGATGAATTTTAAGTTTCTAGGAAGAAAGATAAAGAAAGAAAGGCCATGTTTAGCTATGAATTTTCATGTTGATGGAAAGAAAGAAAGAAAGAAAGGCTGTGTTTGGCGATAAATTTTCATGTTTATATGATGAAAGAAAGAAAGAAAGAAAGAAAGTCTGTGTTTAGCGATGAATTTTTAAGTTTCTAGGAAGAAAGATAAAGAAAGAAAGGCCATGTTTAGCTATGAATTTTCATGTTGATGGAAAGAAAGAAAGAAAGAAAGAAAGAAAGAAAGAAAGAAAGAAAGGCTGTGTTTGGCGATGAATTTTCAAGTTTATAGGAGAGGGGAAAATAAGAGAGAAAAAGCAGAAACCATAGCAGAAAGAGAAATAAAAAGATACAACATAACAACAGAAAGAAAGAAAGAATACAAGATGGTAAATAGTAGCAGAAAGAGAAATAGAAACAATATACAAACGAAAGAAAGAAAGACGGACTCAGATTGACAATATAAGTGCAACAAGTAAGAATAAACGCTTAATTGTTAGAAAGTCTTTGGTGCAAAACGTGTCCGCTTGTTCTTTTTTATGACTCCAAATCGCAAAGCACCTTTTGTATCGAAGCATACATTTTTCCCCTCATGTCTTGATTCATTAAAGGATGAACATTGAGTGGTACAATAAGTGAACCGTACTGAAACGTTTTAAACAAGAATAAGGAATTTGCTTGAGCCTAGAATTCAATGAAATCAGGTGATGTTATTTTGGTTTTAAAAGATTCTTTCATTCTATATGTAGGTTAAAAAGAAAAGTATCATTCCCTGTTCTTTTTATCGTAAGTTACTCGTATATTAGGGCTTCCTGTTTCTGTGTATGTATCACTTTTAAGGCGTCTAGCACACTGTAATGGTTAACAAGTTCATTCGGTAAAACCTTTCCCTGGTGAAGTGATTACAAAAGTAAACATGTCCCATACCATATGACAGAATATTGGGATATTTATACCCTCGGGAGATGGTTTTAACAAACTAAGAAACATAGAGGTTTGGGAAAAAAGAAACAAAAAAATGTAATCTAGTTTATTTATAGTAGCGTGGAGTGGAGTGGTTGAAATGAACAATTGATTTTCCCGCGCCATAAAGATTAATGAAAGATGATAATATCGAGAAAACACGAGCGTAATTTTAACAAAAAAAAAAAATGTCAATGAATTTAATTATGATTTAACACGGTTGAAGTAGTGTCAGTAGCTTGTTTCAGGAAAATAAATCAGAAATTTTTAAAATCTGTAGCTTTAACGAATTGTCATGAAGAAGAAATGTTCATACAACAGATGAAATGATCTGACACAAAATAATATTAAAAAGTTTAAAACAAAAGTAAGAGAGTTTGTTGTACATCGAAGGGATATATGGATTGCATACGTTCAAAGGTAGACGAAGTTTTGAATTAATTTTCTTAGAGTGACGAGAGAAATTTCCACATACATTTTTAGAATATAAATAGCGAGTAATTTTACATTGGTTTCAACGCTGGTCGTGAGGAACTGACCATGACTTCAGACAAACTTCTCTTATTAATTTAATGTTTCTCCTCGTTTTTATATCAAAAAGAATTTCGCATACGATCGCTACTTTTCTTTCTTTCTTCTTTTTGGCTGACCGGCTAAGTTCTGTGAAGGCAAGGTCTTCATTGGTACAAAGAAAATTTCGTAGAGGCTCACGAATTTTTTTTTCATTTCTTCTGTCCCCCGAATCTATGAGAGTAGGTTAATGGAGTTTTATTAATTCGCAAACATTACATATCTACCTTCCAATATAGCTGAAAAAAAAAATCGCCAAAGTTTTCTCTTCCCTTTCTTTGTATTCTTTTTTTCTTCGATTATTTTCAATACGTCGTTTGGTCAACTCTTTCTGCGCCCAGACCGAAAGATCCGAGAAAGAGAGAATGGATGATGTGGTGTGAATTTTTTTCTTAAAAAAATCAACAGAGGTCAACGGTAAAGTAACTCACACGATTTTGACAGGAAAACAATTATAAATAGCTCTATTTTTGGAAATATTATCTTCTTCTTCGTCGTATCCCTTCAGGACTTTGTCGATCATGGCTCTCCACAATTTCCTATCCTTTGTAGCTCTTAATAAAATTTGTTGTTTTGTTATCTCTACTAAACCTTGCTCCGTCACCCATTTACTCAAGCTCTCTAGGGAGTTTATGTGTTGTTTTCATCTGTCTCTTTTTCTATTAATCTGTGTTGTGAGTATCACATTTTCCTAGCCCTCTTTCCTTGCTATGTGCCCCAGAAATTTCAACTGACTCATCCTGATGTAACGGATAAGTTTTCTTTTTGTTTCATTTACGCTAAAACTTCGTCGTTGCCTACATGCTTGGTTCATGGTATCCTCAGCATCCTTCTGTAGAACCACTTTTCTGTCTCTTGAATCTTTGCTTCATTTGAGGAGATTGTCATATAGGAGAACTGATATTACATAATTATGTTCAGTATTCTTTTCTTTGTTTCTAACGAAGTTTTTTTTTCTGTTTCTTAATACTCTGCTTAGTTTTTGGAAGTCATCTTTTGCTATTCCAATACGCCTTCGGATTACAGTGTGGCACTTTCCGTCCTTTGATAAGATACTTTCCAGATATTTAAATTCTTGTACTTGTTTGATTTCGGTATCTCTAATTTGTAATTTGCATTTCGGGGTGTTTCTTTTGCTAATACCGTCCTGGATAGGACGATAAACTACATCCGCGTCCTGGGTAAGATGATAAACTACGTCCAACAGCAAGGCCTGTGATCAGGAGGTTTTCAGGAGCGTGGAACCATCTCTTAATTGCTGGTGTTCCCAGGTCCACCCTGACCCGGGGTGGTAGCACCTGTCAGGTTTCCAGCTATGGGCATATAGTTAACCCCACAAACTGGGGTCAAAACACTATGAAAGTGTAAAAATAAGTTTTAATAACAGAAATACATTTTTGTAAAAAAAAAAAAAATATATATATATATATTACCAGCAATACATTTTTTGAAAAAAATGTTACTAGCAATAAAAATTGTCGACATTAAATGACCCATTGAGGTTGATATACCGTAAAATAAACCAAAACCAAACCAATCCTTTGCTAATAACCATGTACTCAGTCTTCTTGCAATGGACGTTTAGTCCTTTTCCCCTCGAAACTTTCCTTTTACCTAGATATTTAAGTTGTGTGCCTGATAAATTATGACTCTCCTGCACCAGTTAAATAGCAATACAGTAGTATCCCTCATATCCGGAATCCCTCATATCCGGAATCCCGCATATCCGGAATCCTGCATATCCGGACATGATTTTGATGTGTTTATTCGAACTATTTGGGTGATATGTAACTGATTTGAATTTTATGTTTTTCAGGAAATTTACTTTGGATAATTGCTTATGCTTATTTCACCCTAATGGCTTGTATTGCTGCAAAAGATGATGGGAATAAGAGGAAAAGAACAACCATGGAGTTATTGCAAAAAGTGGAAATTTTAAACAAACTAGACGCTGATGAAAGTTCATTGTGACTAATGGCTGAATTTAACATAAAGTCAACATTGTATGATATAAACTCTTCCAAAGAAACTATTCTCCAGCGTTCACATTGTCACAATAGACAAAGAAATAAAAAACACGATTGTGATAAAACCTGGATTGAAATGGAAAAAGCTATTGAAAAGGTTGTCAGTTTTATGGAAAGAAAGCCAGCATTCAGCTATGACGATTGAAATAACGCACGCAGAGTTAAAAATTGTCTTTCGTTTAAAAAATTTCAAGAACAAATTCAAAATGAAATGTGGCGAAAGTTGAGAATGACATTAGAAGAGAAAGAATCATCATGCAACAGCGATTAAAAAAATCCCCGTTACATTATTTGTTTTGCATACGTGGCATACTTAATTTAAGGAATTTTCATTAACATTACATAATTTATTTCTTTTTCCTTAAAATCAATTCCGTTATATTTCACTCACCATTAGCTTATTTTGTTTACTATAAGACATTGAAAATAAATGTTAAACCTTATTTCAGTTCTTTTATTCTAATCTAAATATAACCCCTAATATCCGTACTTTGTGTGCAATTCCTCATATCCGGAAACCCTTCTAGGTCCGGTTGTCAGGAATTCTATTGTATTTTTATTAAAGATAGATATTGCAAGTGGCAACAGTAACATTTTTGAAAATGTCATTGTTCAATCACAACCTGAGCGATCATGTCTCTCCACAGTTTCCTTTTCTTTAGTATCTGCACATTGCCATGCATTCTTGGGAAAGACAGCGGATTAACCTCTTCAAAGTTTGAAATTAGAAATATCTTTCTTTAGGACTGGTTCCTAAGCAAGGCTAAAGTTTCCGTTCCACCCTACGAGCTGAAGAGAGACGACACGAATTTGTGCCTATTTCTCCCCAACCTTGTTCTACCATCCATTTACTCAAGCCTATCTAACATGTTACACGTTGTGTTCCTCTTTGCCCTCAATCTGTCACGTGAGTATCAATTTTTCCAAGCCCTCTTTCCTCATTATCTATCCTGGAAATCTCAACAGTCACTTCCTGATTGTTAAGAGGTCCACCCCTTTTTCATACAAGTGGATTCGACCGGTGTGTACTTGTACTGCTGCCGGTGAATACCTAAGGAAGAGTGAGTAACAGAGATACACTGATACACTGATACAGTGAGAGAGTGAGGTAACCACTTTGTAGGAATCACAGTTGCGAGCACGTAGACTCTGAATTTCCCAGACTGTATATATATCAGGTCATCCCATAAGTTCTGTCCGAATTTTAACTTTTTGTTAAAATGAAAGAAAGTTAAAGAGTAGTTTATAATGTCTAATGGAGCTGAATATTATTTTTATGTTTAGATGCATTTAAACTAATCAAATTTTATTTCAGAGAACAATAAAATTAAATTTTGTTTCATTAAAACCCTGCTAACATGGAAGTGTTCAAGAATCATTTGAGGCACATAATGCTTTATGAGTTCAAGAAAGGAAACTCAGCAGCCGAAGCGGCTAGAAACATTCACTCAGTTTATGGAGAGGAATGTGTGAATGAAAGAACTTGCATCATTCCTGATCTGAATCAAAAACACACCTTACTCCTTCTGTGATCAGATTCGCCTGTCAATATGACCCCTAAACAATGAAACAATGCTTAATCTCCTACCTCTGAACTCTGAACTTTCTGTTTTATTTTGCTACCCGGCTAAGATTGACAACGCAGACATAACATTTCCTTACTTTTCAAAGTATTTTGTGTCAAGGATTCTTGTGAAATTGGGTTTATTTTATTTGGAGAACCTGCCCACCAATGTACTTGTCGTGTTCTTTATAAAATCCTGGCTTCTCCAATGAACGGTTTTTATCTCATTAATTTCAAGTAAAATAGAGTTAAGTAAAACCAATTAGAACTCTCGCCATCTTTGTCTTATAATCAATGGAAAGAAAACGTTCGCTCATAGATGTTTCTAAAGAAAAGATTACAGGCAAGCGAAAGTTAGGACTTCCGATGACGGTTGAGAATACCATGGACAGAGCATGCGACAAATGTGCAATTTCTAAGCAGAATAAGAATTACAAAATAATTGTTGGTAACAATCAGAAATATACAAGACACATTGAAAAACAAGAAAGGCAAACGAAAGCTGCTAATATCTATCTATCTATCTATCTATCTATCTGATCATCTCTCTCTCTCTCTCTCTCTCTCTCTCTCTATATATATATATATATATATATATATATATATATATAAGTATATAGATATATTAATCGGTCTGATCATATCTGTGTCTCTCTCTTTATGTATACATATACATATCTATCTCTCTCTCTGTCTCTGTCTCTCTCTCTCTCTATATATATATATATATATATTTGTCGGTCTGATCATATCTATCTATCTATATATATAGCTCTCTCTCTCTATATATATTTATCGGTCTGATCATATATATATATATATATATATATATATTGGTCGTTCTAATCATATCTATCTATCTATATATCTAGCTCTCTCTCCCGATATATATATATATATATATATATATATATATATATATATATAATTTATAAATTCATGAATCATTCACACAAAAACAAATGATCCCTGCTCATAAATTCCAGTATACTAAGGTCTTTTAATTTTTACAAGCTTTCGTCTGTTCCTACAGACATCCTCAAGTATGGAAATAGATTTTGTTCTTGTTTTTACTTCTCGATAATAAGAGGACAACGAAAATAGAGATTAAATCCGAAAAAATGCTATGAGAAATATGTTATTGTTTTTGAACGTGCGGTCGCAACGCTGAGTTTGAATTTAAATTTTAAGGTTGTGCGTTTTTGTACAAAAGAGAAGTAAAAACAAGAACAAAATCTATTTCCATACCTGAGGATATCTTTAGGAACAAAAGAAAGCTTGTAAAAATTAAAAGACCTTATGCAACTGGAATTTATATACAGGGATCATATCATTCATATACAGGTTTGGGGTTGATGTATCTTATTTATATTGTTTGCGAAGATGTATTCTCGCCATTTAAATCATTAACCTCTATATTTGCTTTTTGTATGAATGATTCATGAATTTATAAATTATAATTTTGCACCTTTAATTGAAATATATATATATATATATATATATATATATATATATATATATATTTTTGATCATATCGAGCTAGCTAGCTAGCTCTTTATATATATTTATCGGTCTGTCCATCTCTCTCTCTCTCTATATATATATATATATATATATATATATATATATATATATATATTTATCGGTTTGATAATATCTGTCTGTCTTTTAGATATTTTATATAAATTTATTCAAACACTTATATGCTGTTTTGTCCCACTAGCATACGACACCTTTTTGGTAGCTTCACATGGAGTATCTCTGCGATGACCCGTGTCATGTGGCCGGAATTAATTTTAGTCGTTGTTTCGATTTGTTTATCATCATCAGGTTTGCCTGAACCTTCTTTCTCTTTCAGAGTAACATTTCCACTTCTGACGCTAGAGGAACATTTACAGAACAGTACTTCCATCTTTTGGAAGTTTTGCTGTTTGTAAAGCTTTTTTTTCCATCTGGATATAAAAGAGCATAAACTAAAGAAAACTCATTTTATTTTTATTTTTCGTTTTTAACACAATAAAACAAACATTTAAAATTTGCAATCTACGCATGAATTGTATAGAAAGATGCATTGACCTTTCACCTTTGAGAATATGTAGGTGTGTAATAAATTTCAGTCACGTGTCAAAGGAAATCAAGTTGTTCCTCTGCCTTTCCCGCAATTCTCTTTTTTATATCTGCTGAAGAGAGATAAATAGATGGATGAATAAAAATCGGAAGAAGAAAGAAAAAAAGACTATGTTGAAAGAAATTCTTCTTCTTCTTCTTATTTTCTTCTTCTTCTACAATGTGCTGTATCTCTTCAGGAAGTTGGCGATCATGGCTTTCCACCAGTTCCCGCCTTTTATTGTTCTTAATAAATTTTGGCTTTTTGCTATCTCTCCTAAACCCTGTTTTGCCATCCATTTGGTCAAGATAGGTTATGCCTTGTTTACCGCTGTCCCTCTTTCCTTCAATCTGTCCTGCGAGTATTACATTTTCCGAGCCCTCCTTCCTCGTTATGCGCCTTATAAATTGCAACTTTCTTTTTCTGATAATAGGTTTCCTTTTTGTTTACATTTTCTTTAAAATTTCGTCGTTGCTCACATGTTCGCTTCATGGTATTCTCAACATCCTTCTGTAGAATCAGAATTCTGTTGCTTCATCTGTGAGGAGATTGTCTAGCCTTCATTGCCATACATGAGTCCGGATATATATATATATATATATATATATATATATATATATATATATATATATATATATAATAGGAGAGTGTGGAGTGATAGCGCAGAATATAAGCTATCCTTTACTTATAGTGGTTTGATTACCTTAGTGGTTGATTACCTTCATTTGGGTAGCAATACCTCTCTAATACATGTTTTATTAACATGGCCAATACAGTATTGTTTCTAAATTTAAATATTCTATTTCGTTTTAGACCGACTTTAAATTTTTAACTTTGATCCGGTTTAATGAAACACCCTTATATATAATCCGTCTTAATGAAACACCATTTATAATAGTTCCACACACTTTTCTTTATCCGTAACCAAATAATTTCAGTTTCTTTGTTAAACTTTTGGAAAGCATATTTCCCTATCGCAATAAGCCTTCAGATTTCGATGCCGCATTTTCCGTCCTCTGATTCAGTTGTAAAATGAGAGTTGTCTTGAATGGCCACTCTTCTAGAGCTTTTTGCCTTAATGTTGTTCCCCAGGTTTCTGTCCTTGGATCTACATTGTTCCTAATTTTCATAAATGACCTTCCTGATGTCATCAATTTTCAGATAGGTATCTATACTGATGTCACAACTATTTACTCCTGTCTTAAAGGTAAGTTTGATCGATAAGGTAAAACAAGCGGCTAATCAAAAAAGAAAAAAAAGTTTGTTGTTAAATAGGGCAAGGAGTGGCTTGTTAATTTTAATGCCACCAAACCGAAAATGCTCTCATTAATCTCCTTCTGGAATTCCTTGAGTTCAATTTCCGTATCTATAAATAATGTGTTATCCCCATATCTAATGTTATCTATTTAAATAATGAATCCTGGTAGGATTTTTATTCTCCCAAGCTTCTTCGGATTCCAGTGTCGCACTTTCCGTCCCATGTAAAAAAAAAAAACAAAAAAACACTTCGCATATATTTAAATTGTTGTAATTGAGAAAGAAAAAAAAACGTATCGAGAAAACATGTCTTAACATTGCTGTCTGCAAATAGAGCCTTTCAGTTTGTTAATTGCACAAAAAGCAGAAAACATCTGTCCTGAATTTTAAAGTAATTCCTATCCTTAATTATTGGGTGTCTGCGAAATTATTCATTTCTCTTTCTTTTTTCTTTTTCTCGAACCAGACCCTTTATCTTTCTCTCCTAAAAGTTCAGGTTATATAGCATTTTAAACAAAGAAAATAAATCTGTAAACTTAATAAGAGAGCTCTGCACAATCCAACCATGAAATGGCTACCGGACTAAATAGTAAAATAGCAATATGATAGTGAGATACGAATTACTATCCGAATGATTTAGATGAAGCATTGTCAGTTATTAGTAACTTTTTATTAGTACGTTTTGCTTTTTAATTTCAATTGATTAATGACAAACACCGCGTCATCGCTGTTGATTAGTGGCAACGCCAAATAAGATATTCGAATAATATTACATCTTGTTAAATAGAGCAAAGAGTGGCTTGTTAATTTTAATGCCACCAAAACGAAATTGCTCTCTGCTATTATAAGGGAACCCTTTTAAACTTCTTGCTTGATGCTAACTTCCAGGAGAGTGATCCATTGCTTGTTCTCAGACTAACGTTTTCGGCTGACATGAAGTGGAAAGACTATTTTGAATCAGTTTCTATGTCTGCAGCTAAGTGGTTCGCCGTGTCAACTAGACAACTTTTCTCACCAGAGACTATCTGACATATTTATAAGTCTACCATTTGTCCTTGCTTTGAATATAGCTGCAACGTCTGGGTGAATGTTTGAACTGATTCAGTTGTAAAATGAGAGTTGTCTTGAATGGCCACTCTTCTAGAGCTTTTTGCCTTAATGTTGTTCCCCAGGTCTCTGTCATTGGACCTACATTGTTCTTAATTTTCATAAATGACCTTCCTGATGTCATCAATTCTCAGATCGGTATCTATACTGATGTCACAACTATTTACTCCTGTCTTAAAGGTAAGTTTGATCGATAAGGTAAAACAAGCGGCTAATCAAAAAAGAAAAAAAGTTTGTTGTTAAATAGGGCAAGGTGTGGCTTGTTAATTTTAATGCCACCAAAACGAAAATGCTCTCATTAATCGCCTGAGAGAACATATTTATCTTCCATCAACATGGCTGATGCTAACCTCCATGGGAGCGACCTAATCCGCCTTATCGAACTAACGTTTTCCGCTATGAAGTGAAAAGATTATATTGAATCAATTTCTAAGTCTGCAGCTAAGAAAATTTGTTCATTGTGTCGAGCTACACAATTTTTCTCACCATATCTGATTTATAAGTCTGCTATTCGTCCTTGCTTTGAATATAGCTGCTATATCTGGTCTGCTACTCCTTTTACATATATTAGAGATACTTGATAAAATCCAAAGAAGAATCAGCAATGTTATTGGTGTTGACCTGGCAATATTCTTAGACTTTCTTTTCTATTATGTGCCCCAGACATTTCAGTCGATTCTTTCTGATGCTAAATATGTGTCCTTTTTGTTTTGTATTTTCTTTAAGAATTCGTGCTCACGTGTTCAGTCTATGATATTCTCAGCATCCTTCTGTAGAAACATATTTCTACTACATCGAGTCTCTTTATCACCTGTGAGGAGATTGCCCAGAATATACTGTCATATGACAAGACACATTAAAAAAGATTAAAATAAATGTTTAAAATTTTAACGTTCTAAAATTTTCAAAGTTTCTTGTCTGTGTATAATTATAACCAACGGTTGCGTTTTTATATTCCCCTCTCCTTCATACGTATATATAATTCAATCAACAAAAACATTACTTCAGTCCGATAAACAACAAAACACGTCACACACATTAAAAATTTTCCATTCTGATTAATTAGCCTAACATATATATATATATATATATATATATATATATATATATATATATATATATATAAGCAGCCATTCTCTGTCATAACATTGCTGATCAATGTAAGTGGTATTTAAGGTAAATCCCATCCAACTTATTCAGAAAGAGTTGAAAGAAAAAGGCGCATAGTTTTTTCTTTTTTTTTTTTTTTTTTTTTTTTTTGTTTTTTTTTTTTTTTTTTTTTGCATTGAATTTAAGTTAAACCCTTATGCAATTGTAAATCTTTTACTTTGATCCCATTCTTAAATTCAATGGAGCAGAGCTGTATCAAGCTTTTACTCTCAAACTGTTTTGTTTTAAGGTTCCATTATAATAATTTATTTCACCAGAGCCCTTTTAAGGGACGCTGGATCATCAGATAACACTCCCAAAAATGAAACGAAAGATGAAATGAAAATTCACACTTTTGACGGGTAGTATTAAGTTTATTCATAACTTTTATATATATATATATATATATATATATATATATATATATATATAGGATTACAAATTTGGTGTAGATGGAATAAACTTCCAGTAACCATGAACACTAAAAAAAAAAAAGGTCAATATAGAGTAGAGTGAATAATATTTATTTAAAAATGATAAAATATGTATGTAACATCATTACAAAAATAGACATTTTGTTTCAACACTTCGGGTGTCTTGTCAAATGATGGAGCTGCAAATAATTATTCGTAAATATACAATTATTTACGAAAAGTTATTCGTAAATATACAATTATTTACGAAAAATTATTAGTAAATAATTATATAGGCCACACTACAACATGATTGACACGAAGACTCACTCTACACCTTTCTGACCATAGCTCAATTAAATCTCATTTAAATATTCATGGAGACATACCGGACCCTATTTGTAACATAGTTGTTGTTAACACAACTATAATAGCATCATCTACATGCAAAAAAAAGGCTAAAAATAATGGTAGCCTTATAAATAAAAACAAAAAAACAACACTCATTAATATCAACTATGAACATGGGCACAATATCTTGACCGTGTTTTGAAAATGTCAACATTATATAAATAGATACATGCAACAAACTATTTCTTCTTAATAGTTAATATATTTCAACCTTGAAAATGGCTAAATGTATAGCCGAAAGCGCTCGGATTAAAAGAACATTCGGACAGTTTTTGTATATCATCTGAAAAGGAAAAAAAATATTAGGTCACATGAGAAATTGTTTAAAAAAACTAAATCAAAGCTTCTTCTCTGTCTGTCTTATTCGATGATATATATATATATGTATATATATATATATATATATATATATATATATATATATATATATATTACCATACATAAAGCAATATTTAGGGTTTTTCAGAAGGCTTGGGATACGTTAATTACTTGAAACTTCCGATGGATGCGTGTATCTCTTTGAAGTCGGTACGCCACAAATTATACTAACGTTTATTTTACAAGTATTATTTATAGATAATACAGCCATGGCCAAAATTATGGAGAACCTATAAAAATTTGAGATAATAGTTTAAACCTACGTATTTCAAGGTTAAGAATCGTACAGTGAACAATTGAGAGCAAATGTAAAATATTTAACAGTAGATTGTAGTATTTTTTTTTTTTGCTTTAAAGCCTCTCTCAAGAGCTTTAGCTGAGTTTCGTACTAAATTCATTCCAATATTCAAAATGATTTACTGTCATACTAAAGGTTGTTTCGTAATTTTCGGGTAATATTTGATTCCTACTAGTGTATATTTAATTGAAAATGCCTCCAAAGAAGCAGCTTTCAGAGATTAAAAGGGCACAAATTGTTGCTTTATCTGGTGAAGGATATTCCCAGGTAAAAATTGCCAGGAAGATGGAATGTTCAAGGAAGGGGGTTCAAACAACGATTAAAAGGTACAAGGAAACAAAGTCTTTCAAAAACAGAAAAGGACAAGGCCGTAAAAAGTCTACAACCGCCAGGGAAGACAGATCTTTGAAAAGAGCATCCCTTGCAGATAGGAGGAAAAGTTCTTCAGAGGTTGTTGCTGAACTTAGGGAGGATGCAAACAAAAACATATCAGCTCGACCAGTGAGAAGAAGGTTATTAGAAGTGGGATTAAAAGGATGCAAAGCCAGGAAGAAGCCATACTTGTCTCAGGCCAACAAGAAAAAACGACTGGAATTTGATGATTGGGGCAAAATTGTTTGGTCTGACGAAAGTAACCTTGAGCTTCTATTTCCTAAACTTTGGATGTAATAATTGAAATTTTTATGTGAATACACATCCATAACATTTATTCAAAAATTGTAAGAAATTTTTTTTTCATCAGATTTTTGGCGCCCCTGGAATGGTTTATGTTCGCCGTAGGGAAGGAGAGGCATTTCATCCTGATTGTGTGGCTTCAACTTTAAAATTTGGAGGGTAAAGCGTAATGGTTTGGGGCTGCATGGCTTCTTCAGGCACTGGAATGTTGTACACATGTGAGGGCAGAATGAACTCCACAATTTATGCTAACATGCTGGTTTACCGAACCTCTTTGACTAAAATATTTAATAATAACATTCCAAGTTATGTAATCTTCCAACAAGACAATGCTCCATGCCATACGTCAAAAGTTTCAATCGGTTGTTTTGAGAAAAAAGGGATTACAGTGATGAAGTGGCCCTCCTCAATCCACAGACCTAAATCCCATTGAAACTTTGTGGTACCATTTAGGGAAAAGAGTGAGAATGCACAAATGTTCATCAAAAAAAGAATTAGAGGCCAAACTTCATGAAGATTGGCAGAAAATAGATCCTACCACCTGCAACAACTTAGTCAATAATATGCAAAAACGAATAAAAGCTGTTATAAAGGCAAAAGGAGGACATACCAAATATTGATTGTTGTTATTAATGTTTACTCCACTATTCTTAACCTTTAAATATATAAGTTTGAATCATAATTTCGATTTTTTGTTGGTGCTCCATAATTTTGGCCAAGGCTGTATATAGGTGTATATAATATGTCTCAAGTCCGGATCAAAACCCAACCAATTAGGTGTCAGTCAGAGTTTCTACCACTGAGTTTCATTCGACAGAAAGAAACAGTTAAATCTAGCGTATTGTTTTTACTAATGTAAACAAATGCCAATCAGCCGGAGTGCTCCGATTCATTTTACTGAAGAGCTTTGCATTAACGCAGGTGGCTGTTGGTTATAGAATTAGCCTATCACTCAACAGTGCTCGATTGGAATATATTTTAAAGAGTTAAATTATGTCATTAGCAGAGAGTACTGTTTCGCTGTATCACAGCTCCTCAGTGCGACTAGAGATCCGATGCCTCGAGCCCAGATCGATATATATATATATATATATATATATATATATATATATATATAGGGAGTGTAAGTGACAGCACAGAATATAAGCTATTCTATAGATACAATGGTATGATTAACATTCGTGGTATAATTTTCCGATTGACAGGATGTATAAAATGAAAGGTAGAAGAGCAGAATGATAGGTCATAATATTATATTTGTAATTCTACTGATTTAATGATATATAATATTATTTTATTTAATATATGGGTATTGGCTAACTGTCCTAGCAGTCGGGGGCATTCGGAAGCCACTAGCTGGCCATTACATATGTATTTGTTCATTTGGGTAGCAATACCTCTATAATACGGTGCTGCTGCTAAATTTAAATATTCTATTTTTCTTGTATGCGAACAAGAGATTTGTTTTTTTTTGACTTTGTGTAGAAATTACTGTTTATTACCACACACATTCTATCTTCCTATCTAAGCCTGTTCATTATCTATCTATTTATCTAATCTTTTCATATCTATCTATATTATTCTTTTCAGGCTTATCTATCTATCTATCTATCTATCTATGTTAATCTTTTCATATCTATCTTTATTATTCTTTGCGGGCCTATCTATCTATCTATCTTACTCTTTTTATATCATCTATATTATTATTTTCAGGTTTATCTATCTATCTATCTATCTATCTATCTATCTATGTTAATCTTTTCATATCTATCTTTATTATTCTTTGCGGGCCTATCTATCTATCTATCTATCTATCTATCTATCTATCTATCTTACTCTTTTTATATCATCTATATTATTATTTTCAGGTTTATCTATCTATCTATCTATCTATCTATCTTAATCTTTGCATATCTATCTATATTATTCTTTTCAGGCGTATCTATCTATCTATCTATCTTAATCTTTTCATATCTATCTATATTATTCTTTTCAAGCCTATCTATCTATCTATCTTAATCTTTTCATATCTATATTATTCTTTTCAGATCTATCTATCTATCTATCTATCTATCTATCTATCTTAATCTTTTCATATGTATCTATATTATTCTTTTCAGGCCTATCTATCTTAATCGTTTCGTATCTATCTATATTATTTTTTTCAGGCCTGTCTATCTATCTTGATAGTGTGAACATATAAATTAACGCTGTATTGTCTGATAATTGCGCCGATATTCAGCGCTCTTTTCTCATAAATACAAGATATTCTTGAACACGCACATACACACACGCGCTTGCACACACAGACACACTCTCTCACGCACACATACAGGGTTATTAAAATAGAATGAACCGATTTAATGACGCATTAATTCAGTTCTGAAGCATCGTCATGGAATGAGTCAGTGAAAGAGGAGCTTTGAATGGCTGCCACAAGGGCGCTGTAGTCGTATAGTATATCCGGCAACGTTCAGTTCTTTGTTTACCCTCGGAATGGTGAGTCCACAGCAAAAGGCATTCTGCGTTCGAGAGTTCGCGAAAACAAATACGGTTGTCACGGTGCAGCGTGCTTTTTGGAGGCAATTCAACATTAATCCGCCTTTTCCTCAGAACATTCGACTGTGATTTAAACAGTTTCAAGAGAGTGGACGTCTGTGTAAAGATAAAACGTCCAGGACGACCACGAGTTTCGGAGAATCCGTGCTATGTTTGAGGGGAGTACATGGAAGTCCACAAATCGAGCAGGCTGTCAGTCTGCGATCTCTCAATCCACTATCTGGCGTGTGTTAAGAACACGCCTACATTTGAAACATTACACACTACGCCTCGTCCAGGCGCTTACCAAGACTTTGCTCTTTGTGCTTGGCCTGCGAGATCCCTAGACCTCACCGTGTGTGATTATTTTCTTGTGGGGATACGCAAAAGATCCACCTCTACCCATTAAATCTTGATGACCCTAAACATCGAATAATAACAACGATCAACTCAGTGGATCGTGATATGCTGATACGCGTCTGGGAGGAATTCTCTTATTGCATTCATGTTGCCCGTGCTGCTGGTGTTGGCCACATTAAACACTTGTAAGACAGAAAATAAAAGCTGGGTGTGTGTAGAATACTTTCAACTTGGCTGGAGGTTTCTATTACTTTTCCTTATTAAAATACTGCGTAATGAAATCCGTTCATTCTTTTTTAATAACCCGATATATATATATATATATATATATATATATATATATAGAGAGAGAGAGAGAGAGATAGATAGATAGATAGATAGATAGATAGATAGATAAATACGTCATGCGTTGAACGGATGTCAAAATTCGTTGAAAAATGCACCCGTACCTAGACTTAACCTTTTTCTCGAACGTAACTCATAATTGATACAATAATAGTTAATAAAAATGAACACGCTACCGTCCCTGTCTAAATGATTGGATTTCCCTGTATCGTTGGAAACAGGAAATTATGAATTTATATGTGCGTTTAAAACTCAGTAAATTTAAAAATAAGTTATTCCAAAATTCGCTTGAAGATGAAAAACAGAACTATTGCTTTTAATTTTTATTATATAATTAAATTTGAAGTTTTTAGCTTCGGTTTTTGAACCATGGTAATTCCTGTGTATCGAACGAACCATATTTTAAATCCGTTAATAGTTAATTTATTATATATATAATTCCAGAAGTAATTCCAGAAGTTTTGAGAGTTTTCAGGGGAGGCTGTTTACGTTAATAATTTTAGTATATTATTAATACATATATAAGCTGGCCTGCCAATTTTCGTTATACTAGATTGAAGGTGACATCTGTAATAGATCTTTGAACATACCTAAACACTGCTTGTCACAGATGACTAGTTTGTAGAATACAGTCGGGACGTGAAGACAATTTCAAATATCGCTCTGCAATTAATTTTGTGTTGAGAGAGATGGGGGGTCTTAACCGCCCTTCACCCTTACTACAGTCCAGACTTTGCTTCCTGTAACTTTTCGTTGTTTCCCCATGCCGAAGGAGAAAATCAGGGCCAGTCGTTTTGGAGACGTTGAAAAGATGAAGGAGGCTGTGACAAATGTGACATCTTCACTTTGCATGATTTCACTGGGACCTTCAAGAAGTGTTTGGAGCGCTACAACGAGTACAGTGGCAAAATATAGTTTCCAAGTATGCCATAAAGATGCCCCAAAATCAAGGATGTACAAAAATTTAAATATCTGGAAATTGTTCAACAAAGGACGGAACGTGCGACGGTGAGATCCGAAGACGTGTTGGGATGGACAAAGATGCATTCCAAAAGCTAAGCAGAGTATTAAGAGACAGGAAAACTTCATCGGAAATAAAGAAAAAAAAATGAAAAGAGTACTGAAATATTACATGACATCTGTTCTTCTGTATGACAGCGAATGCTGGGCAATCTCCTCAAAGGTGTAGAAGAGACTCGAAGCAACAGAAATATGGTTCTACAGAAAGATGCTGAGGATAACATGGACCGAAAATGTGAGAAACAAGGTTTTGGAGAAAATGTAAACAAAAAGGAAATTTATACGTAACATGAGAAAGAGGCACTAGAAATGTCTGGGGCACGTCATGAGGAAGGAGAGCTCGGAAAATCTGATACTCACAGGATAGACTGAGGGGAAAAAAGAAAGCAGCATGGTATAGAGTTAAATGAGTTAAGCAGATATGCAAAAATAGAACGGGGCGTAAGACATGGATGTGTCTTCTCATCGGATTTATTCAACCTAAAAAACTCGACAATTCTGAGAGAATTAGAAGTTCTACCAGGATTGTTGGCGGCCTCAATCTTAAAAATATAAGATATGTTGATATCACGACACGGAAAAGAAATTACAAAAGCTCCTACAGAAGGTAGCAAAAGAATACGAAAAGAGAGACGTTGTTTAAACTACAAGGCAGATTTCATGGTTATCAGCAAAATGCAAATTACAAATCGGGGATACTAAAATCAACCAAGTACTTATATTTAAATATTTGGGAAGTGTTTTAACAGAGGACGGATGTATTGGGATGACCGAATTAGCCTCCCAAAAGCTAAGCAGAGTATTAACAGACATAAAAGTTTCGTTAGAAATAAAAGAAAAAGGGACCAGACATTTTTGTGATATCTGTCCTCCTGTATAGCAGTAAATGCTGGACAAACTTCTCAAAGATAAGGAAGAAGAGAATTGAAGCAACAGAAATATGCTTCAACAGAAAGATGCTGAGGGTACCATACGCCGAACATAAGAGCAATACTTTCTAATTTGGTAATTGATAAATTTGACATGAGAGAAAAATGTGTTGAAAATACCATTGCAGTCTATTCTCTTTTGCAGTCCGAATATACTACCCAGTCAAAATAATAATGGAAACAGAACGGAAACTTATGCTTAACATCGGGAAGAGAGAATACCATGGATCAATCATGAAGAAGAGACATGAAGCAATAGAAATGTGGTTCTACAGAAGGATGCTGAGAATACCATGGACCGAACATGTCAGCAACGATGAAGTTTTAGAGAAAATGGAAACAAAAAGGAAAGTTATGCTTAACATCTAGAAGAAAGAATACCATGGACCAAACATGAGGAAGAGACTTGAAGCAACAGAAATTTGGTTCTACAGAAAGATGCTGAGGATACCATAGACCGAACATATGAGCAACGATGAGGTTTTGGAGAAGATGCAAACAAAGAGGAACCTTATCCTTAACATCAAGAAGAGACAGCTGAAATTTCTTGGACACGTAATGAGGAAGGAGGGTTTGAAAAATCTGATACTCACAAGGCGGATAGGGGGAAAGAGAGACAGGAGAAAGCAACGCGGGACATTCTTAATGAGCTTGAGCAAGTGGATAGGGGAACAGGGCCTGGAAGAAATAACAGAAAAGACAAAACTTATTAAGAGCTACAAGGGACAGGATGATGTGGAGGTCCATAATCGACTACGTCTTAAAGAGACACGTCACATCAAAGAAGAAGATATTTATGGGTTAAAGTGCACAATATGAGGGATAGAGCATATGGAAATATAAAAGTGGACATTGACGTCAACAACCAGAGAAGCAAGTCTGTTTCATGCTAAGAAAACGCAATCGTCAGGCCATATGAGTTGTTTTAATTCAACTATAATACAGTAAAATACACATAATGCATCACTGAAACTATATATATAAATTGTCAAGCAAAAACATAGCGCATAATATGGACTGATAATTGCGCTTAGCCGAAAAAAACATATATATATATATATATATATAACAAAGTATATAATTGGTATATACGGAATGAATTCCAATAACCAACAATTACTATTCTTAAAAGAGTGCTCAATACAAAGTAGAGCAGATATAATTATTTTTTAGAAAAAAATTATAACATAAGTATGTTATAAAATCACTACAAAAATAGCCATTTTGTTTCAACACACTCTGTGTCTTATCAAGTGATGATGTTGAAAAAAGAAAATAAATGGTTTTAAAAGTTTCAGATTAATTAACGATCCTACACTAGGGGGAAACATTGTTACAAAAGCTAGAATAACCAATCAAAAACGAAGTATAGAAAGATTCAAAAGCTTGACAACGAAATCCTGCTATAATAGCTATTCAGATCTTTAAATACGTGTAATATTAAAATAATTTATACTAACTAATAATTATAAATTTATATGATAAAATTTAATATTAAAATTAAAAACTGGCAATTTTAAAATCCAAATTTAATCACTGTTAAGTTTAAAAACTACAAAATTATTGAGAAAAGAAAAATATATATGTTTATTCAATTCATTTCTTCATTGAAATTACGTTCGACAAGACAAGACGCTACAATACATCCGGTCATTTGACAATACATGTATATATATTTTTTCTTAGGAGAACTTTGAATTCAAAACCTGCGGTGGGTCGTTTGGTGACTTTGTGCCACGTAGTGCACAAGGTTTTTGTATTCGGTCCTTCAAAAAGTGCGGATGGTTCGGCACAAAACCTTCAATACTATAATATGGCTGTCAGTTCCAAGGAACTGAACTACTTGACCCTCATACGCCGAATATGACGGAAAAGTCGAATATATATATATATATATATATATATATATATATATATATATCATTGTGATATAATTCGGGCATTAACGAACCTGCAAATATCTTATTAGCAGTTGAATCGTCTGCGGCACGGACAGTCTCCAATTATGAAGGTTACGTGATGTTGTAAACAATCGAGCTGGTATCATGCAACTTCTGGTCGTTGTGGGGAACAACCTCATGCGCCCCCGACTGATTTTTGGTTGTCCTCATGCAGCGCGTAGGCACCCATCATATATGTATAGATATATATACCGGGTGTAACAGCAAAATTGTTCAAATCGTGTAACAGCAAAATTTTTCAATTGTTAGAGTAAGTTCTGAATCGTTGTGTCTTAGAAATGATTAAAGATATCTTACTGGAATTCTCCGAGACTTTTATGAAATTATTGGGCTCTACTTTGAACAACAATGATCCCTCTTCCTGTTATGACCTCATGACCCAGTTTTCTTCTTTACTCTTCCCTATTTTTAAAATTTATTCACCGTTCTTTTGATGGTTCTTGAATGAATTTTTACAATGGAAGCCAGAATATGAATGTTAGTACCGTATCTGAACGCATGAATGATCTTTTTCTCTCACCATTGCTCAGTTGAGAAGACACAGTAGGCTGACACCAAACGATTTTAGTCTGTTCTCTTTTTCTAGCTGAATAACTCAAAAGGTTGTTTTTTCAGTAATTCTTACGACAAATAGTGTAAGGATGGCTAATGTCTTATCTGAAAACCGGGGAAAAAAGAAACTCAATTAATTTAGTGTTTTTTTTAGATATTAAACATTTTCTGGGATGGACAATTATCCGATGCTGTAACATGATTTGGACAATTTTGCTGTTACACACGGTATATTCTCTCTATATAAAGTTGTAGCCTCTGTCTGTCTGTTTGTTATCGAACTCTTAAGGTTTTGGAGACGGACCCCATAAACATATATATTCTGAAATTACATGATCCAGTGTACTTGGATAAATTATATTTCATTTTGTTTAAAGGGGTCTCCGGGGAACACCCCCACTACTGAAAAAAGTTTTCACTTTGATTTAAACTAAAATTAATTTGAACAATGAAATGACTCCTATCCAAAATATAGAAGGAGAAATCCAGAAGATGGAGGTCACATCGGCAAGATCAAAATGAGGCAATATGGATGTCAAGTTGATCAAAAAATTACTAATCATTGGGTAGTGTCTCAAAGTACATATTTGTTGAGATAATTCAACTGTTATATCAGTTGAAATCTGCTCATAAATTCATTCAATCAAGTATTGTATCAAATAGGTATCATAGGCGTCAGATGAAGCAGTTTTGCATACCCCACTGAAAATGTTTTTCCCTTTGATTTGAATTAATTTTAAATTTAAACAAGGGAATGAATCCTATCCAAAATATAAAAGGAGAAAACCAGAAGATAGAGGTCACATCGGCAAGATCATTGAATAATACAGAAATGCATCATTTTCGCCACTAATTATAACAATGATTTAAAATCAACCATCGTTTTCTTACAAAAAATGTTTCAGCTTGTACATAATATATAAGAAAACAATGCTTTTAATAATCAACACTGTTTAGCGATTAAATGTGTCGTCTCTTAAGTGGTCATTCACGTGTACCAGAAAAGAACCTGGAGCAGTTGCCAGCTCGGAGAGTGAAGTCGTGTTATACCGGAACGTACCTATTTCTATTGTAAATAGACTCTCCTACAGATAAGCAGTAGTAGTAGCAGTCGCCAGTGAAGCGGAGTGAATTGTCTGAGTCAGTCGATGTCGGACATTAAAGTATGAGCCCCACAACTAGATTGCTGCGTCATTAACTGTTATTTCAAGTTCCTAACGTTTTGTACGTCGAACCTAATTCAGGACCGACTTAGTGAAATACAAGCCTCCACTGTGAAAACTACTCTACAACAAGTCGAGATGACATATCAGGATCAATATCATTGCAGACTCTTCTTTGTAGAGTGAGACTAATTCTCGACTCTGCAAGCCCTTTCACACAAGTCTGTTGCTACTCTGTCGCCATTTTAATGGCAAATATTCAAATAAACTCTATTCTTCATTTCTACCCGTTAAGACCTTGGAAAATTGCGCGCAACATGTTACATCCCGATGTCGAATAACCTTTATTTCCTCCGTGTTTGAAATGAAATCAGGAATTTCCACTCAATTTTTTCCACAAGACATTCAATTTGTGGAACAGACTCCCACTTGGTTGCTTCCTTATACACTTCATTTTTTTATCTCTTCAGGGATCAATTGTCAACATTCCTTTTTATCCTCACAGTTTTCACTTCCTGCCATTATTCATATCACATTTTATTAATCATTACGCTTTCGGCCATAACGATAACACTGAGTGCCTCTCGAACCCTTAGAATAAATTTATTTAAAATATCTAAGCCTTGAAATGTCTTTTTCATAGAAAAATGATAGAAAATACGTTCTTTATTTCCTATTGATTAGGTTCTTGAGATACATTTTAGGTAAACAGGGAAATATGGTCCATATAGCGTAAATGATAAAAAAAATATTCATTAACCTGCTTGAATTGAAAATAGGGATAACTTATATATTCGTCTGTGTATATTCTTCACAAAAAAGGAAGAGATTAAACCGTTGGCTAATATTTACCTGTCTAAATCCCAGTCGCCTTAAAGAACGAGTTGTTGACATATAACTATATCGTAACAATGGCCCCATTTTCGTTTATGCTTTTACTTCCTAACAAAAGACCTCTTCATACTCTGTATATTCTGACCTTTTAAAGTTTTTCTTCAATATTGCTGATCTATATATTTATTGTATGAATGAATATAGCAAGTGTTTCATATTGTTGAATCTATCTATCTATCTATCTATCTATCTATCTATCTATCTATCTATCTAAGCTTATTACTATCTATCCCAGCTTATTACTATCTATCTCAGCTTATTTCTATCTATCTATCTATCTATCTATCTATCTATCTATGTACATAACTGCTTACATTTAGAGAAAAAGTGTTGTTGTCATTCATAGCCTTCTTTCTATTGTTCTTTCGATCACTTCCTGCTGTTTAAGGAAAAAGAAAAAAGACAAAGAGCCGTGCACAAATCCGTCAACACAGCAACACAATAAGCAAAATTGTCGACACTCAAAAGAAAACAAATATATATATAACGACACAAGTGTCATTTTCTTATCAAAAGATGGTATAGTGCATGTATTGTAAGGTCTCAAATAGGCATTGTAGAAAGAATTAAGCAATATATATATATATATATATATATATATATATATATATATATATAGTGATTACAAGTACGCTGAAATCTATTATAGAAAATATAATATTGATCGAAGGAAAAGGAATAAGAATAGGAAAATCATTTGTTACACACACCTATTTAACCAATTAGTACTAAATTAGGCCAAAAGTTCCTCCATTAAATTGATAAACATTTTCCATAAAAGTAACCCTCTTAGTAAGATATTTAACAGAAACACACAAACTTATAGCTGCACCGATAATCTTGAGAAGATTATAAAAAAAAACATAATAATACACATCCCAAGATAAATACTGTTAATAATATTAATCAATGTAATTGCAAGGATTCTAACGAATGCGCATTACGAAACCAATATTTAACTACCTCTCTTGTTTATCCAAGTACTATTTTTACAATAGAGAATCCGAATGCTGAAATATTTTATATTTATTTTTTGTTTCGGAAAAATGTCATAGTTTGCATGTTGTTGAGTCGGCGGTGATGAGTGAGCGGTGATGAATCGGCGGTGATGAGTCGGCAGTGATGAGTCGGCAGTGTTAAGTTGGCGTTGATGAGTCGTCCTGCATCCTAATAAGAACACTAGACCAGGTACGGCAGCTATATTCCATGCATGGACGAATGGTAGATTTATGACAAGATGACAAGAAAAAACTTTTATGGCACGACAACGTGAATCAATTTTTTCTAGTTGTAGACCTAGCAATTGATTCAATATAATCACTCCACTCAAGGCCAGGGGAAAACGTAAGATCAAAAAGGGGCAAAGATTTGCTCTCCTTGAGGTTAGAATCAGCCATGATGATGGCGGGCAGAAAATGGAGATTAAATGAAAGTAGTTTTGTTTTGGAGGTGTTAAAATGTATAAGACTTCCGTGCCTTAGTTAACCACTGGTTGGAGGTCCTTTTCGAGAGTAGTTGCCAGTTTTACTTTGCAGGACCTGTCGGGTTTGCTACTAACACAAAAATAGGTAGTTGTGTCTGTTACAGTTTTTTTTATATATATATATATGACTAGTGAGTTAGTGAAAATGACTTAACTCCCTTTATAGTCTACCAATAGAAGGTTGACCAATCAGAAGCCGCAGAACATTGTATCCGTCGTGTATAAAGGCGGCCATCTTTGCTTACCCTACCGGAATGACCAGTGCCAACTTGTCAGGCGAAGATGCCAGAAGGAAGAACTACGCTCTGCTACGATATCCACTGCGAACCTGAACTACGCTTTCCTACTATCTCCGAAATATTCACTGCCAACCTCTGGATTCTATACTCGAAGACGACCGTCATGAATTTGTAACAGTGTCATCTGCATAAATACATAATTGGGAATTGATGACACCGAGAAGGTCGTTGATGAAGATAAGTAATAACGTATGTCCAACGATAAAAACAAGTACTAATGTGAAATCAACTAGAAGCGTGGCCGTTTAACATTACACAATTTGTTAGGAACGATTGGATTTAGATAATTCACGTTCGTGGAACTTTCTTCCGGCTTCCGGTTTATTCCTGTCAATTGTGATCTTTAAAAATATAAATGCAGTATCAATCATCTTCTTTAGTCCAATTCTTTTATTTCAGTTTCTTTCATTGTCAGAAATCCCTTGTATCGTATTAGTTTTTTATCAGCTTCGGTGAAATGATTTTAAAAAATATCTTACGTTCATGTTCTGATATGTGAGTCTTTAAATATATTACTTGTATTTTTTATATAAATATGTATTAATTATGTGTGAAATCGGCTTTATTAGATAAAAACATCATAAAACATTTCCCTTACTTCTTATCTTCCAGAATATGCTATAACACGTTTATTAGATAAAATTAATATTGTGTTAAATCTTTACTATTACAAGTTTTTCATATGTGAGTTTTAAATATATTTTTGGTCGTTATTACTTTAAGACATTGTTACATTGAGGCGATCAGTTTATTATTTAATAGCAATACAAAAACCGATCCCCACCCACAATATGTGTAGAAATATCTTCTATTCATGCCAATATTGTTAAAATATGAAAGCATATAGTTAAAGACGTAATACACACTGCTAAAAATAAAAATAAATAAAAACTAACAATTTTGAAACACGGGTATCTACTCAAAATAACGTTTGATGTAATAGAAATATACATTTGCAGAAAATATTTTACAGAAATATACAAATATAAGCCTGCTTCTTATTTCATATGCCATGCCCGTTTAGCGGTACTGGTTCTCCACAACTTCCTGTCTGTTGCAATTGTCAGTAACGTTTGAATCTTTACCAGAAGCGTCTTTGTCCCCCATTATGCAGAATACTCGCAGTGTCCATCTTTTTTTTGACTTCATTTTGTCCTGTGAGTATCAAATTCTCCAAGCCCTCTTTCCTCATCATGTCTACTAGCGATTTGAACTCTCGCTTTCTGATTTAAAGTGGAAGTCTCTTTTTTATTCCGATTTTCTTTAGAACTTTCTCTTCATCATAAATTAAAGAAATATTTTATAGAAATAGGACGTGGGCGGCAATGGCTCTCCACAACTTCCTTGCAGCTATAAGCAAGGTTCTTAATTGTTCATTGATAGAGGCTTGGTATGGCAGCGCAGTTTAGCGCTCTTTTAATTTTTTCTAACGACATTTTCCTGTGTCTTTATACTTTGCTTAGTTTCTAGAATCCATCTTTCCCTATTCCCATGACCCTTCGGATTTCGGCGTCAAATTTTCTGTCAACTTTTCTGGCCACTGGTATCCGAGTATGCATGTCTATTCGAGCGGCTAGCAAATCCCTGTTGCAGATGCTTGCTCAGACACATTTGTTCAACACTCACAGAGCCTACCGAGCGGTCCTTAGTTACAATTTCAGAGAAAGAGCGCATTATCTAGCGTGATCAACAATTTGAACAAGGCCAGTACGCTCAATGATGGATGAATCTAATGATGATTACGAAGGTGTTTGGAGTGAGCATTAGTGATAGCGACATTTTGCTTCCATTCATCTTCCCACAGAGCCTCAGACTCAACCCAAAGGCCTACTTCAATTTCCTTGAGATGGTAGTGCTGCCCTGGGTCAAGCGGCTGGATGCTGGAAGACCCTATGTCTGGAAACAGAACTCTATTGTAATACCAAAAGATGAACTGAAGGCAAGAATTATAGCAGCATTCAGAAACTTAAAGGTGACCGTCCAGAAAAGATGCAGGAGATTCCGAAATCTTCAGGAAACCGTTGTTAAAGCCAATGGTGATTTTATTGAAAAAAAGATTTACTGTTTAGCATGTTAAGATATTTTTGTGTAATTTTGGTAAATATATCTGCTAAGATGAGATGTCAGTGTTATTTTCATTTTTGCGTAATTTAAACGATAATTTATCCATCGAACTCTGAATAACAGAAAACAGAAACCACATCCATCAGAGTCAGAGGGGTCCCACAACATATACTGCAGCCTCAGTAGAAGTGGTATTTTGTGGGTAAGATAGCCTGACTGAGCCCAAACCTCTCCTAGACCGGTTGCTACCCAAGGCTATAGAACCCAGTATGTCCCGCTATTTACCCATAGCCGGGGAGAAGAAGAGGATGCATACCTTTCCCAAGGATATTAGCACGTAAGTGAATGTAATGGATCCGACAGGAGTTCAAACTCGGCTCTCCGATTCCTCAATCCGAGCCGCTACCCATTACTCCTCTCCTAGAGGAGGCAAGGTATAGCGAATATATGAATGTTTATTTTTACCTGATTTCACGGAGCCCCTGAAACGCATCCATGGACGAGTCGGGGTCCACTCACCTCTGGTTAAGAAGACCTGGTCTAGGTGTTCTTGAGTTTTACTTCTGAGTCTGCCATCAACTCAGTACCATCCACAAATCATAGATTAATAGATCGTCTTCTATGTGCTGCGACCCGTCAGGATTTGGGCGTTAATGGCTCTTCACGACTTCCAACCCATTAATATGTTTTGTTTTTTCACTATTCTTCCCAGCTCTTGTCCTGCCATACATTTACGCAAGTTTATTAGGTTCATAACTCGATGTTTCCCCTTTCTCTTGCTTGCGTTCGGGATGTCCTGTCAGTGTTAAACTCTCCAAGCCTCTTTCCTCCATATGTGCCCGAGAAATTCCAACTTGCTTTTTTTTATCCTAAGTATAAGTTTCCTTTTTGTTTCCATTCTCCTTAAGACTTCGTCGTTAACACATGATCAGAAGGTGATATTCTCAGCATCCTCCTGTAGAGCCACACTTCTTCATCTGTGATGAGATTGTCCAGCAATCATTGCTATGCAGGAGGACCGATATGGTATAACAGTTCAACACTAATTTTTTTCTATCGAAGATTTACAGCTAATACTTTGCTTAGCTTTTGGAAGGCATTTTCAAAGGTTTTCGTGACTAGAAAATGAAGAGTAATGACTAAACCTTGGTATGTATAATAACGTTTTTAATATTTAAAATTTAGGGCCTAATACAAAGAGGGTTTTTTAATTGGTGATTGTGGGGGTGAGAATTTTTTCAATGTACAATGTGGGTGGTGGCTCTTAATAAAAGAGAGGTAGGAAATTATTTAAAGGGTCAAAAAGTGCGAAGTTAATAAACGGAGCGGTCTTAGTATGTACTGAGTTGTCAGAAAAGTTCCACAAAAAAAGAAGAAGTAAAATAAACGCCCTCGCTCCCAAATTACTATTAAGCAGCTAAGAGTACCTTTCCTTTGAAAATAAGACTCTTTGAAAAACGGTATATCAAAATATATTGCTTATTTTTCATTTTATTTTTATTTTATTCTATTTTTTATTTTATTTTTTGAAGAACGGGTTCCAAGGTAAGATATTAAGGTCGTATATTCGAAGGTTACCCAATGTTAAAATCTGCACATAGATTTCCTTTTGACGTCCCTAAAGCCCTTAGAAACAAGACTTGGAACCAGTTTTATTTCCCTTAAAACCCTTGCTTCCCATCCCACACCTATGAACGTTTAGTTTTTAGGGATTTGTTAATATCTACGATAAAGATGATAAATTTCTTAACGGTCAGACTAATGAGAGAAACGGAGTAAGAGAAAGAAAGATGGCGGGGGAGTGAATGATATGAAGTACTTGCCTAGGAAAATCTCTGCAAATTCCATTATCTGAGGAACGTGATAACGTTATGGAAGATCTTCGCGTTGCTATCCAAGTTAAACGAACTCGAATTTCTGTAACTGACTCACCATTTTGCAAAACTCCATTTGATTGCACTTCAAAGTTTGACTCATAACCTTAGAAACGAAGACAGTTTACAGCCAATGTTTACTTTAGGTACATCCTTCTATTTCTTTCATGTGCCGCGTCACTTAAGAAATTAGGAAATCATGGCTCTCCACAACATCCATTCCTACATTTGACTCTTTACCGTACTAGTTTGTGTTGTTATACTATCTCTTCGTTAGGTAAGTTATAGAGATTTTTAAGCGTTGTTCAGATGTGGCACAAGGTCGAAAGTGTCGAGCACCCTGTGAGGAACGAACTCACTAATCAGTCGTAATTGATCTAGTAAGATAAGCCCAGTGATTTTCTAAGCGTATCTCAGATGAGGCACGCGGCCGAAAGTGTGGGGCACCTAGTGGGGATCAAACTCACTACTTAGTTGTAATTGATCCAGTTAACCATTACAGCACGTCGAGGTGTTCTGGTTTCCTAAGCGTAGATTAAAAAGCCGAAATTATGGGGCACACAGTGGGATCAAACTCACTACTTAGTTGTAATTGATCCAGTTAACCATTACAGCACGTCGAGGTGTTCTGGTTTCCTAAGCGTAGATTAAAAGCCGAAATTATGGGGCACACAGTGGGGATCAAACTCACTACTTAGTTGTAATTGATCCAATTTACCATTACAGCACGTCGAGGTGTTCTGGTTTCCTAAGCGTAGATTAAAAGCCGAAATTATGGGGCACACAGTGGGGATCAAACTCACTACTTAGTTGTAATTGATCCAGTTAACCATTACAGAACGTCGAGGTGTTCTGGTTTCCTAAGCGTAGATTAAAAGCCGAAATTATGGGGCACACAGTGGGGATCAAACTCACTACTTAGTTGTAATTGATCCAATTTACCATTACAGCACGTCGAGGTGTTCTGGTTTCCTAAGCGTAGATTAAAAGCCGAAATTATGGGGCACACAGTGGGGATCAAACTCACTACTCAGTTGCAATTGATCGAACGAGGCAAGCCTGGTCGCCATTCCACCACGTCAAAATGCCGGGTGATTTTCTAAGCGTAGCTTAGATGTGGCACAAGGCCGAAAGTATGGAGCACCCAGTGAGAATTGCACTCACTATTCAATGGTAATTGATCTAGCGAGACAATTTGGTAAACATTACACCACGTCGAAGTGCTCTCGTTAAGTATTTTATACGCCCAGTTCGAATTCCAATCGGGTTTGTTACTATACCCATTGGAACGGTATGGATCTACCTCTTCTTCCTCCACCTATGGGTTTAATAGCAGGATAGATTGGGTTCTATAGCCTTGGTTAGCAACCAGTCTGCCACAGAAAGAAACGGCAATGTACTACGGGAAAAATCTTCTGCCTAGTCAGTCATAAATCGAAAGTGACATGTTCGCCCGAGCGTATATCGCGCGTAAACCTACCTGACTGAAGACATATTCTGTTTCCGTCAGTTCCTTTTGCTTTCACTATATTCTTCGAGTGTTAAATTCTTCGTGTCAAATTGTCATGATAAGTAAATGACGTATCGCATTCTTTAAAATGTTTCAGTACACCCCACAATCTGAAAACGATGTTGCATATTGTTGCTGGACGCAAATAAAGTGACGAACACTTATATAAAAATATATAAACAGCTTTATTGTTCGAGTTGCGGCAATTGGGTAGAGTGACAGAGAATCACAGAGGTTGGGAATGTGTACACTGGTATTGACGGAGACGAAATCTTCGGTGAAACTCTAGCCAGCCTCTCTAACTCAGGCCAAGAGTTGGACAGTTTTTATAACATTTGGACACCCACACAACTTCACGTGGCTACACCCTCTTCCGGTATGTCGCCTATGCAACTTCTTGTGGCCATACCTCTTCCGGCCATGTGCCCACGTAACTTCGTGTAGCCACGCCTCTTCCGGTATGCGCCTACGCAAGCACGCATTTCCTTCCGTTCACTCACTGAGGCAGCGAAAGTGAGATCAAACCGATATCCAACATCGAGACTTTCATATGAATGCCATGCATGGCACCAAATCCGTTTAGAAATATTTATGTCAGCGCGGTATACAAATCAATGGTTAAAAATGATTTGAGTGAGCGAAGGACGAATGTCTTCACAAAGTCCATACGTCTTTGAAAATGGTGGACTGTTGCTACAGAATCACAGACAAAGAACTTCAGGGTGTAAATTGACGCCAGTTTATATTTATAATTTCGCGCATGCGCGTTGTTTGTTTTTGATTTTGTCGATTGCACAGTATAGTAGGGTCAGTTGGGCACCTTCTGTGAGAAAAATAGTGTCATGATGCAATTCACTCCGCCAGAAATTTGGAAACAGCATGCTTTAATGCTTTGCATTCTCTCCTTTGCATTTCAGAGTCTTTGGGTGTCAATCTGAGGACAGTGCAGAGGATTTGGAAAGAGTTGGATGAATCTAATGATGATTACGAAGGTGTTTGGAGTGAGCATTAGTGATAACGACATTATGCTTCCATTCATTTTCCCACAGAGCCTCAGACTCAACACAAAGGCCTACTTCAATTTCCTTGAGATGGTAGTACTGCCCTGGGTCAAGCGGCTGGATGCTGGAAGACCCTATGTCTGGAAACAGAACTCTATTGTAATACCAAAAGATGAACTGAAGGCAAGAATTATAGCAGCATTAAGAAACTTAAAGGAGACCGTCCAGAAAAGATGCAGGAGATTCCGAAATCTTCTGGAAACCGTTGTTCAAGCCAATGGTGATTTTATTGAAAAAGAATTTACTGTTTAGCATGTTAAGATATTTTTGTGTAATTTTGGTAAATATATCTGTTAAGATGAGATGTCAGTGTTATTTTCATTTTTGCGTAATTTAAACGATAATTTATCCTTCGCACTCTGTATACCAGAAAACAGAAACCACATCACTTGAGGGCTACCAACAGTAATAACAACTAAAATAGATAATACATGTAACTCGAAGAGACAATAGCGACATAATTAAGATGGTGACATTCAACATTAATTTAAACAAAAGTTTAGGAAGGAAAGCCCCTTAAATAGTGGAAAGAACGATAACAGCTACTAGTCTTGAGTATCCTGTTTTCATAAAAAAAGGGTTTTAAGAGACAGATTTTATAAATTTCAGCCAAAAGCGGTACCAGCTGATCGGTCATTGAATACCAAATGTTTCCTTATAGGGAAACGGCTAATGTTGCCATTACTGTTTCTCTTCGTTTACTTAGGTGGATAGCGCAACTTAATTCTCTACATGCAAAAGAACGTGCGGTATCCTGTCCTTATCAGTCGCCAACCAGGGGAGGTAACACAGCTTACTGGAGAGGGCATTTTTGTTGTATATGTGTCAGTCTCTTGCGATTTCTTTTTACAACTGTAACTGAGATTTTCAATATTGTGTTAAAGTACACAACGCACTCGTAGCAACCGTTATTAATGACATAGAAGGGAAGGTAAACAGATGTATTTCCCGTTGGAAGTAGCATTGATATACTAAGTTAAAACTTTACATAATATATTAAAATAACACTTCTATCATCCACAAGTTAGTAGAAATTTTCTTAATCAGTGAGCTTTTCGATCAACCCTTATTCAAAGGATTGTTAATAAATTTAAAGTATTTTATAATTCTGCGCATTCCTTCCTTAGTGCGCACGTTACGTCCTGTCAATCTCTATCTATAAAAGGCAGGATGTGTGTGTATGTGTAACGAATGCACGGCCGCAATTTTCGACGGATTTGCACCAAAATTTACATGCACATTCTCCAAGTTAGCGGGAAGGCCAAGACCGACTTTGCATTTCCCAACTCCCATCGATAGTGGAAATAATCGATTTTTTCATGCTTCTACGGAAGTTTTCATTTAGTTTGCGGCCATTTTCTACTGGCCACGGATAGGCAGGAAGATTCTATTGGCCAGCGTGAGAGACAGCAGCTGACTGATACGAATGTTAACTAGCATGCAAAAAAAAAAAAAAAAATAAAAAAGTCGATAGCTGCATTCGTCAAAAGTAGGAAAAATTTAAATCTGCATGGCACTTTACTCCAATTGGCTCATTCGCTTGATTAAACTCAACGTTGATTCTGATTCCGCAGAACTGGGTTGGACGTGAAAAAGTATTTGTTGTTAACATTCTTTTTTCATTCGGTTTTTCCAGTTATGAGTCCTTTTTTAAAGCTGATCGTTTTGTATTCATTTTGTTTTGTTCATTTTTCGTAACAGATTTAATGTTTAGTATAGAGCTTAGAAAAAATTCGCAGTGTGAGAAGTAAGGCAAGAAATAAGGCATGTAGCAACATCCGCACGGCAAAGGGCACTCCTTTAAAGGCAAGGAAGGGCAAAAATATTTTAAGTGATACGATTTTTGAATCAAGCACGGGCAACCCCGGGCCATGCTGCCAGTACTTCATAAATAATGGACTATTCTGTTTTTATCACGAGGAAAGACCGAAAATTCATAGAGACGATGTTTGGGTACGTCGACGTGGTGTAATGGTTATCAAGCTTCTCCCACTAGACCAGTTATGGCTGGGTAGTGAGTTCGATCCACACTGGGTGCACTATACTCTTGACCTTGTTTGACATCAGAGCTACGATTAGAAAATCATCACGCTGTTTGGCACCTCGACGTGGTGTAATGGTTGTCTCGCTAGAAGACTGAGTGTTGAATTCGACACTCACTGGGTGCACCATATTTTCGGCCTTGTGCTACTAAGCTACTCTTAGAAAATCACCACAGAGATGGTATTTGGGCACCGCGACGTGGTGTAATGGTTAACAAGCTAGTCTCGCTAAAACTATTACGACGGAATAGTGATTTCGATCCTCACTGGGTGTCACATACTTTCCTCCTTATGCCTCATCTAAGCAACGCTTAGAAAATCACCATAGGGACGATCTTTGATTTCAATGGGAGAGAGAGAGAGAGAGAGAGAGAGGAGAGAGAGAGAAAGAAAGAAAGAAAGAAAGAAAGAAAGAGAAAATGAAAGAAAGAAAGAATAGATGAACTCTAAGATAAACAATAACAGGAAATTATTAATAACGCGGGAAAACTTTCTAAACTGGATCCCTAGCTGTCATCTCTCTCACTCTCTCTCTCTCTTTCTCTCTCGCACACACACACACACACACACACACACACACACACACACACACACACACGCACAAACAAAAGATTGTCGGACTATTAGTGTTCCAACTCGGGTTATACTGAATAATTTTAAGGGATAAAGAAAACACTTTTACTTGACAGTTGTCGTCTAGAAATTAAAAGAGATTCCAGTTTCGTCAAGCGAAAAGAAGACCGTGTAACACTTAAAATCTTGAAAGCGTCGTATCAAGATCAGTCGGCAGATACTGGCCAATCGCTGAAGCCGTAATCCGTTGGATTTGGGTCAATGTACGTTGTCAAACAGCACAAAGACATTGATTGCTACTAAAAGAACGACATTCGCTCTAGTATTATTTTCCTAAAAGCTGAAAAATCGTCGACATCAGAACATTAAATTCTCTAGCATATAAATGTAAGTTAATGTTGATTATATGTAATCTGTCCCAGGCAGGGCTAAATAGCCTTGCTGGCGTCCTAATAAGACAGTAACTTAGGGAAAAAAAAGAAGAAGCATTTGCGAACATGCTAGCAGCTCTTTGATGTACGGAGATGATTTGATAAAGTTGTCGCTTAACGCAAGACATTTAAGAAACAGGTGTAAAGAGTAAATCTCGCTATAAATGTCTATGTAAATTGCGACTGGGTGAGAATGGGGTGCATTTAAAACGTTAAGAAACTTGATACACTTTTCTGGGGCCCCGACAAATCCGGCTACATTAATGTTGATATAAAAAATACATTTTACTTACATGCTTTACGGTGAAGAGTTTATAGATGTGAGACTAGGCCAGCTTAGGAAGAAAGTCATAGTTTGATACATTGCTCCAAAGCTTTCAATGTTCCGACTTCTATACATAATATTCAGATGTAGGGGGTTATATAAAACGGAAACATATTTTAGATCGTAAGAGGTTGCTTACAGTATCCAGTGCTCCCAATGAGTACCACATCTAAGTGATACTTCTCTCTCTCTCTCTCTCAGTCAGTCAGTCTGTCTGTCTGTCTCTCTTTATATATATATATATATATATATATATATATATATATATATATATATATATATATAAATTGTATTATGAAATGGATTAAGTCCGACAATTATTTACCATATTTTCTGTTTACACCTTATTTTTATAGATATGACTTATCTAAATAAATGCTCTGTTTTTTTTTTCTTTTTTTTTTTTACAGGTCGCGACAGATATCAGGGAGATGTGATTAAATATGCTTTAATGTTTAAAAAAATATTCAATATTATTATTGTCTAGGTAATAAGTATTATAAGATTGCACAAATAGCTATATTGTGGAAAAAAGAATTTTCAAAAATATACGCATTTTTTACGTATTTATAGTTTTTTTTTTAACTTTTATCAAAAATGACATTCTTGTACATATAGTTACGGATAATTCTATACATTATTTATTAATTTTTTTAACTTAATAACTATTTGTGCTCAGTTGTTGGCATTAATAAGTATCTGCTGGTGTATTAAATGTTGGAATAAAAATTTAAATTTCATCTCTCTGATAGATGTCGTGATCTGTTAATTATACAATACTAGCAGTAGAGCCCGGCGTTGCCCGGGGATATAACAGTAAGAGATAGATCAAGTATCGACCATCATAAAAACTGAAAAATAAAATTGACAAAGATTATTATTTAAGGTTGACGGACACGCATGTCGTAATTAGTTTTTTTTTTTTTTTTTTTTTTTTTACGAATTGGTCAAACTCAAACTCAAACAAAAACATTGTTTTCAATCGTTATGAGTCTACAGATTAAACAGAGTTTTATTATAAACAATTATCTTGTTAATGGAATTTTTAAAGCATTCTGAACGTAAAAATAAAGAAAAAAATGTGCAAGACAATAAGAAACACTACCTGCCAAAAAAAAAAAAAGTTTTGTTGAAATCGGTTGAAAAATGTAGGAAATCCGATCCCATATATAAACGAACACACACACACACACACACACACACACACACACACACACACACACACACACACACACACACACACACACACACAAACAACCTGGGTTTTTATAATAAGTATAACTCGATATGAGTTGTCCCCTTTTCATTCTGGCGACAGAATCGTGTTTTATCGTGTTTTCAAATTGATTTCGTGCAAAAACAATTGTATTTTTCCAATTTTTGGCGCTGTCAGAACCAGCGCAAGGTAATTTTACGTAGTCCTGTGAAGTTTTGTTGAAATCGGTTGAAAAATGTAGGAAATCCGATCCAATATATAAACGTACAGACACACACACACACACACACACACACACACAATCTGCGCTTTATAATAAGTCAGATTAATAACATTTACCGGCTTTAATGTTCGAGATATTTCGTAGGAAATACGCGTTTTCTGACAGGAATCGAACATGTAACCTTAACAGGAACCGGTTATTTGATCTGATGTGCTGTTAACCATTCACCCACAAAGAAGACGGTAAATGCAATTAATTTAAAAAAAAAAAATTTTGAAAAGTTTAATAAAAAACAGAGCATTTATAAATTATACCTATAAAAATAACGTATAAACAGAAAATATATTGAATATGTAATTGTGCAATTGGGTTACAATCCTGCTTTTGTAAAAAGTTTCATTGAAGACGACGGAGAAGGCCCTGTGAATAAGTGTTTTATTTAGTTTTTCTTGCATGAATTAAGTGATCGAATCAGAAAAAGGTGTTTTCAGCCTGATTTGGCCGCAAGCCATTTACCTTGGAAATAGCGGGAAGGTAGCGACAAGCTTGTGGCGTTGGTTTGGCTGGAAAGAAGCTACATGATCGCTTAAAAGACACTGCGCTCTGTCAAATCTGGAAATTAAGGACTGGGCAGCTCCAGCCAAGTTTTAGTAGCACCCTTTTTTTTCTCGGTTCTATATAATTGCATTCTAGTTTCAATATATTTTTCTACTATATCTGCTGATGGGAGTAAACGTAAGGGAGGAATGATGTCATGCCTTTTCTAGGGGGTGTAACGTGAAGTTAACATTAACAGAATCAGCTGGAATTCAGACTTATTTATTTTGCGGATACAGTGTCTGTTAGAATTTATTCTGTCGTTATTACGGTGCCAAAGACGATGGCCTGCAATCGGACATCCAGTTTTCCCTCGGTGCGCCATCTTCTTTTTATCTACAATTACTTACTAGTCTATTTATTTTGTTCCTTCTGATTTTGTAAGTTACACCAAAAAACACTTATTACTACGTAATACTAAAATAGTATTTTATCATATAACTTATTTCTTTTAATAACAATCCATTGGTTGTTGGATAATATTTCTGAAACTTGATTTTTATTTTCACTTGTTCATTCTGACTTGTACAAGGGTTTAGATTATAATATAATTTTATCTTTATCTTCAAAATATGGTTTATTCTAAGGCGAAAGCTGTCCTTCAATTAACCGACATTATTTTGCTCAAATTCCTTGTCTTTCTCAAAAAATCTGTACAAAAACTTTACTTTCTTTCTTTCTTTCTTTCTTTCTTTCTTTCTTTCTTTCTTTCTTTCTTTCTTTCTCTCTCTCTCTCTTTAATTCAAATACACACATACAAATATATGAAACTGGATTTATACATTTTCCTTAGCCTTGAGAATTGAAAAATATATTAAGCACTATTTATTTATTAGATTTACAAGAATAAATTTTATATTTACGTATTATCTGGTGGCTCGGCTTCAGTCACTTTCCAACCGCCATATTGTTGCCCCTCTGTGTCTTTTTTTATAAATACATTCACTCTTTGTTATGGTACCTAAACTTTTTGAATTTAAGCGCAGTACTAAACTGGCATCGAGATCTCATCAATTCACAGTTGATCTGATTAAATGAAGCTGTAAGTTTTATGCTGTTTCTTTTCTTGCATTTCTCAGGACATTGCAATTATTTTAACTACCTTCACTCCTCGATAACGTTTATTATTTTAAAAAGCCATGATAAAAATCGTAATAAAACCTAAACATATGATGAAATTGAAGTTATATATTTTCTTTAGTTTTGAATATGGACAACAAAAATATTAAACATTATATATTGGTTATTTTGTTTATGGGATATTATATTAAAAAAAGAATCGAAACATCATAGAATCAACAAATATGCAATATTATTTGCTATATTAAAGGAATGACACTGAAAACAATCTTTTTATTTATAAATTTATAAAAATTCAGTGACCAAGAGAACAGGATTTAAATAAACACATAATTACGAGAAAACTGTAATTATAAATTTCTTTCATTTGCCTTTGCCACATAAATTTACAAAAATAGGTTGCGAGCTGAAGACAAAATGTATAAAATCCAGATTTATATGTTTGGGTTTTATTAAAATACTAAAATAACTTTTTTAAAACAAATATTATTATGAAGGGACGCAGCTGACCTCAAATGAAACTCGAACGATCCATCGCTAAAGGTGCAGGTAAAATGATTGGTTCCTTGTATCGATCTAGTAATTGATTGACTCATCGTGCTATAAGAATTTCTTTTAACACCGCTCTTATCGGAAATTTTTATTATTATTTCCTTTTTTTTTTAGAATTAAGAAAAGAAACATATGAAACTGGATTCATACATTTTCTTTTTTCTTGAGAATTGACAACAAATATATTAAACACTATTTATTTATCAGATTGTTTACATACAAGAATAAATTTTATATTTACGTATTATCTGGCGACACGGCTTCAGTCACTTTCCCACTGCCATAATGTTGCCTTTCTCTGTCTTTTTTATAAATACTTTCATGGTAAGTGTTCGGATGAGTTCTTCGCTGTCGTATCTAGACTTTTTGAGGATGGCTATCTTTCAATTAACCGACATTTTTTTTGTCAAATTCCTTGTCTTTCTCAAAAAAAGTCTTTACAAAAACTGTATATTTACTCTCTCTCTCTCTCTCTCTCTCTCTCTCTCTCTAATTCAAATACACACATACAAACATATGAAACTGGATTTATACATTTTCCTCAGGCTTGAGAATTGAAAAATATATTAAGCACTACATATTTATTAGATTTACAAGAATAAATTTTATATTTACGTATTATCTGGTGGCTCGGCTTCAGTCACTTTCCCACCGCCATATTGTTGCCCCTCTGTGTCTTTTTTTATAAATATTTTCCTGGTAAGTGCCCGGATGAGTTCTTCGCTGTCGTATCTAGACTTTTTGAATTTAAGTGCAGTTCTAGACTGGTGTCGAGAAATCATCAATTTACAGCTGAAGTGGCTAGATATAGCCACAAATTCTATGCTAACAGTTCCTTTTTTCGCACTTCTCGCTTGTGGAACTCCCCTCAGGCTCTATGCTTTCCAGCCAACTTTAATCTGCAAAAATTTAAATGCAATGTCAATCGCTATCTACTGTTCTCCTGATTACTCTTTTCTCTTCCCGCTCATAAGTATTGTTTCTATTCGTAATTCATCCACACCCAGTAATCCCTTGTGTCATAGTGGCTTTACTGACTTGCATAAAGTGATACCAATGAAAAAAAGTTATAAAAATATGTTAAGCGACTATAATGAAATATTTATTATTTATCATCTTATAAAGAAATGAATATGAAAAGAAATTATTTCATTCATAAATTTTTAAAAATGTCCGCGAATCTGAAAATTTAAATAAAGACGAATAACCGTAATTATAAATTTGAAAAATATATGCATTTCACTTGTTCTCGCCACATGAATTCATTAAAATAGGTCGAAAGCATCTTTTACATATTTTGATGGTTTTATAATTTTGTATGAAGTTTTGCATAAAACGATTTCTTATCAAAATAATTTCTTTATATCATAGTGTTATGGGATCTTACCCATAATAATAATAATGGACTATTCCATACTTAATAAATACTGCGCCTCAGGAGTCAGTAGTTCAAGTCGAGTCAGTCGTTCACTTTTGAACCGACAGCTCGGTTGAACTCTCTTCCTACGGGCGGGAGGAACCCGAAGGAGGCTACGCCGAAGGGCGGAGTCTCTTTCGGGGAGGTAAACCGACCCTGAACCCGTTTACACGGGTTCAATGGACCTATTTTTGGGTCGAACCCACGGGTCCGGATATCCCACATTAAATAACCGGCCTTGTGCCACATGCTGCCCCAGTGGCGGGGGGGGGGTGACTGAATATCGTCAGTAGTTCAAGTCGAGTCAAGAGTCGAGTCAGAGGCAGTCCGAAACAAAGCCGCGTTCAGACAATGACTGCAAGACATTGGAATAGTGATACTGGTCGAGACTACATTGTTCTCTCTACTAAACCTGATTGTTCGTACTAACACTTTCTACTTCTCTGTATATATTCCTGTTTGTAATATATCTGTGTTATTCCATACCTGTGTTCGCGTTCTTCTTTATTGGTTCTACCTTGGGCTATCACCGTGGTACAAGGAATCTGGACCATAACAAATAGTAAATAAAAATCTTTTTAACAAGTAAATAATAAATATTGCATTCTACTTGATTCACTTATTTTTATCTTATTTGTCTTTCTTCTTACTTTTATCTAGTTTATAATCTCGTAAAACAAAAAAGGTTGTCGAGGAACTCAAAAGTGTACATCCGCGTCCTGGGTATGACGATAAACTACATCCGCGTCCAGTGTAAGACGATAAACTACATTCGACAGCAAGGCCTCTGATCAGGAGGTTTTGAGGAGCGTGGAGCCAATTCTGCTGCTGTTATCAGGTCACCCTAACCCGGTGTGGTAGCACCTGTTAGGGTCCAAGCTATGGGCAAATAATTACCCCCTCCAAGCCGGGGCCAAAATGTGTAAAAATAGTTTTTAATGCCAGCAAAACATTTTTGTAAAATAATTATTACCAGCAATACATTTTTGAAAAAAATATATTACCAGCTATACATTTTTTTGAAAAAAAATATTACCAGATATAAATATTTGAAGTAAAAGTATTACCAGAAATAGATTTTTGAAGAAAAAAATATTACCAGAAATAGATTTTTGAAAAAAAATGTTATTTTTATTGTTGGCATTAAATAACCCATTGAGGTTGATAAGTCGTAAAAGAAAAAAAAACCAAACGAAACAGATATCATTCTGATCGTAAATATTGCATTTCTTGTTCCAGTATCCTTTGACAAATAATGATTGACTTGAAATTGATTGATTCATTATATCGTTCTTCGCTGTCATATCAAGTCTTTTTGAGGAAAGCTGTCTTTCAATTGACCGACATTTTTTTTTGGTTAAATTCCTTGTCTTTCTCAAAAAAAGTCTGTATAAAAACTGAATATTTACTTTCTCTCTCTCTTTTTAATTCAAATACACACATACAAACATATGAAAAGCAAAGTTTAATAAATGTGTACACAAAACAAAGTGTGACAAATAGTAACTTTCTAAGCGAAACTTAGATGTGGCACAAAGCCGCAAGTTAGGGGTACCCAATAAGGATCGAACTCATTATTCAAACGTAATTCATCTCGAGAGACAAGCTTGTTAACTATTACACTACTTGGAAGTGACCAAATGATTTTCTAAGCGCATCTTAGATATGGCACAAGGCCGAAAGTGTGCAGCACTCATTGATGATCTAACTCCTTACTTAGTTGTAATTGATCTAGCTTGTTAACCATTACATCATGTAAAAAAATAAGTTTGTTAAATGTACGGGTTTTCTTTTGACACGGCTCTTATCGGAAATTTTTATTATTTCTCTATTTTTTTAGATAAAGGTGCAATAATACAATAATAAGACGTAATACAAATTTGTTTTTTACGGCTTATTAAACCTTTGTGCGTTATTTAATGCCGAAATATATTTTGGTGTTGTAAGAAATTTTTTTTCCCGGATACAAGTACTATTGATACCATAAATAGAGAAGAAAGGAGTAAATTCATACATTTTTAATTTGAGCGTAAGTGAATGTAGCGAGCTCGACATGAATTCGATAGTTTATCGCCATACCCAGGACGTGGATGTAGTTTATCGCCATACCCAGGACGCGGATGTAGTTTATTGTCATACCCAGGATGCAGATATAGTTTATCGTCATACCCAGGACGCAGATGTAGTTTATCGTCATACTCAGGACGCTGATGTAGTTTATCGTCATACTCAGGACGCAGATGTAGTTTATCGTCATACTCAGGACGCAGAATGATATCGGAGAGAGCAATAGAAATGCAGAAGGATGTACACGTGTGCTTTATAGATATGTGCTACCCAAAGAAATATTTGAACTGCTAGGAAAACTCGATCTATTTGGGAAGAGTATTAGAATAACCCAGAAATTATACTTTAAACAAACGACCTGCATACGGATAGAAAATGTACTGATTTAGTTGGCTGGTACATTTTACGCGGCTTATCAATTCATTTTCAGGTGATTTAAAACCGGAAAATATGTTTAGATACTAATCGTTTTGGTGGAGGGACGTAATAATGATTTAGTGATACAAGTCTTACTAATTAAACCCATAGCTAGAGAAAGAAGAGATGGAGTCATACCAACTCTAAAAATAAATTGAATAGATATTCAAAAATAGAAAGGGACGTAATACAAATTTGTGATTTCTCACCGGATTTATTCAACATTTACGGTGGGCCTATATTATTTCGGCTTTAAATATCCAACAAAGTGTTGTTAAGCTGTAAAATACAAAACAAAACGAAACTAAACAAAAACAACAAATAAAAAGGAACAATGAAGCAATGGACGTGTAATGTCAGTCGTGAAACATTTTTATGACTTTTATTTTCTAAAACAATATTAGATTTGTGGTAACAAATATTTCCCAGCAATGGTGAACCCTAGTCGTGTTCATTATTATTGTGTTCACAACTGCAAAGATGAGCCCTAGTCGTTTTCATTATTATTGTGTTAGCAACTGCAAAGATGAGCCCTAATTGTGTTCACTATTATTGTGTTCACAACTGTAATGTTGAGCCCTAGTCGTGTTCACTATTATTGTGTTCACAACTGCAATGCTAAACCCTAGTTGTGTTCACAATTTTCGTCTTATTTATTTATTTGTTTATTTATATTCATTTGCAAGTTTGGCTATTTTTAAGAACTTGAAAACGATCTGGGAGTGTACCTTCCTTGACCCAGAATTAATTGATAAATTTCTGACAAACACATCCCACTTCCGACGCCATGATAAATTTTCCATCCACTCAGCAGCTAATCGAAATATGTGTGTCTATGTCTGTGTGTGCCTGTATTGCGTGTGTGTAAAAATGATAGATATCGTGTTTATTAGATATAACACTTACGTATTTATTTCCTGCTTCCTTTTTCCGTACTCGTAAAATCTGATTTTGCCACGAGTGGAAAATTTAACCATCTGTCGTCCATCCATCATTGGCTGACGCTTGCCGAGTGCCCTTGATTGTTTCAAACGAGAAAAGAAGTTGATCACCAAGCGACATATAACCCTGGCTTAGTTTGGCTTTTTTTTTCCTGTGAAAACCACCGCTAGATTTGACACACTATTTAAATTTCTTTTGATATTGCTCGCTTCGGGAAGCTGATTTAATGAAGGGAATAAAAACAATCGGAGTTCCAATAAAGGTTTCAGAGCAAAGTGTGAACCGAAACAATTCTCTGAAAGATTTTGCTGACTCTGTGAATTCGTTCAAGATCAGAATTTAATATTATTAGTTACATAAAATCTGATTTATGTTTCTCAAGAAAAAGATGTTCTTATCGTCGGGCAAAAGTGTGTTTAATCTCCTGTTCTCCTTTCTATTTCCGTATTTTGTTTTGTGCTGAGCAAGAATCCCAATCTGTTCATAGCCATATCTATCTATCTATCTATCTATCTATCTATCTATCTATCTATCTATCTATCACATCCTGCTCATAGCCATATCTATCTATCTATCTATCTATCTATCTATCTATCTATCTATCTATCACATCCTGCTCATAGCCATATCTATCTATCTATTTATCTATCTATCTATCTATCTATCACATCCTGCTCATAGCCATATCTATCTATCTATCTATCTATCTATCTATCTATCTATCTATCTATCTATCTATCTATCACATCCTGCTCATAGCCATATCTATCTATCTATCTATCTATCTATCTATCTATCTATCTATCTATCTATCTATCTATCTATCTATCACATCCTGCTCATAGCCATATCTATCTATCTATCTATCTATCTATCTATCTATCTATCTATCACATCCTGCTCATAGCCATATCTATCTATCTATCTATCTATCTATCTATCTATCTATCTATCTATCTGTCACAGTCTGTTCATATCCATATCTATCTATCTATCTATCTATCTATCTATCTATCTATCTATCTATCTATCTATCTATCTATCTATCGCATTCTGCTCATTATCTATCTATCTATCTATCTATCTATCTATCTATCTATCTATCTATCTGTCACAGTCTGTTCATATCCATATCTATCTATCTATAATAATTTGATATTGTCATCCACAGACAGAATGTTTTGCTGTATCACAGCTCATCAGTGAGTCTAGACTTCTGTTATGGGATCTTACCCATAATAATAATAATAATGAACTATTCCATACTTAATAAATACTGTTCCTCAGGAGTAATCAAGGAGTCAGTGGAAACAGTAGTTCAAGTCGAGTCAAGAGTCGAGTCATAGGCAGTCTGAAACAGAGTCGCGTTCAGACAATGACTGCAAGACATTGGAATAGTGATACTGGTCGAGACTACATTGTTCTCTCTACTAAACCTGATTGTTCATACTAACACTTCTACTTCTCTGTATATATTCCTGTTTGTAATATATCTGTTTTATTCCATACCTGTGTTCGAGTTCTTCTTTATTGGTTCTACCTTGGGCTATCACCGTGGTACCATGAACCGGATCATAACAACATCCGATTGTCTCAAGCCAGGATCGAAACCCAACTGATTTAGCATCACTCAGAGATTTTTGCCTAAGCTATCAGCTCCTGGCAGAGAGGAAGTACTCATCTCAAACCTTCATCGAATTACGATCCGGAGCTATGCTTAATTAATGGTGAACATGTCATTTTCGTTTATGATCGATTTCATCACGATTCCACTGGTAAGCCTGGAGCGTAATTATTTTACATTCGTAAGATATCTTTAATCATTTCTAAGTTTTTCGTGGTACAAAATCTAATAATAGATAGGAAAAGACAATGTTTATAAGGCATTTTTAAAAGCACAAGCTAAAATAAAAACAATCGGTTTCGTCCCAGGACTTATCAAGTTTATTTATTCTGGGAATTTAAGAAAGCGTGTAAATTAATTTTTAATTAACGAATGTAATCGAATGGGGGAAAAAATTATGAATTTCAAGAAACTAGAGTCCAATAATATTCAGACCCAGCAAGCATTCCCTCTGTTTACAAAGGGAAGGCTCACGGGATCTGATAGACAAGGACTCTAGAACCTTGAGGTGAAATGTGGAGTGGGACCTAGATAAAATTATAAATCGGTCACCACTAACATTTACCACACATTTCCTTCTATTTATTAAATGTTCAGCAATAGCAGAACCAGAACTGTTAGTCAGTTGGCTATTCCTGGAGGACGGATTCAAAATTCTGGGGGGTAAATGCTGTTTTATTCTCGAATCCAAACGCTAGGACGACCTCCCTATGTAGTCGTGTCCACAACTACACTTGTATTGGTAAATCACTGAATTAACATGATGGGGAGGAAGGACGTCCTTACGAATGGAAGAGAAAGCAGGACGGGTAACAGATATTACCCTAACATTCGCCGAAAAATAACAACTATTGATTAAACGTGAAATACGTTTCGATAAACTCCCACCCTCTGTACCAATATAGGGAAGACGCAAATAAACTGGGCATTTATCAGCTAATTGTGGCTTCACCCTATGGAATTTACTGATGACGTCTTAAATAACGGAGTCTAAAACATCCAACGGATATCCGTTTTTTGATAGTGTCATTCTAACAAAGTCAATTTCACCGTAGAGAAGACCCTCAGAACATAACTTAAGTGCCCTGTGAATTAAGGCCTTAATCAAATTAATTTTACGTTGTCTGGGACAAA
>CAHIKZ030002999.1:2740000-2885000 GCA_903632075.3 Acanthosepion pharaonis | reverse complement strand
TCTCTCTCTCTCTATATATATATATATATATGTGTGTGTGTGTGTGTGTGTGTGTGTTTGTGTGTACATATCTGTATGTATATATATATTTATGTATATATATACATGAATATATGTATGTATGTATGTATATATATATATATATATATATATATATATATATATATATATATATATATATATATATATATATATATATATATATATATATATGTATAGGCATATATATATGTGCATATATATACAAATATGTATCCACATGTATATATATATATATACTAGCGGCATGGCCCGGCGTTGGCTGTGTTTGATTCAAAAATTGTACGACTCATACAGCAATCGCTATCACTTGACTTAAAATATTTTTGCCCTCCCTTGCCTTTAAAGGAGTGCCCTTTGCCGTGCTGATTCTGCTACATGCCTTACTTCTTGCCTATCTCACACTGCGAATTTTTTCGAAGCTCTATACTAAACATTAAATCTGTTACGAAAAAAGAACACAAAACGATCAGCTTTAAAAAAGGACTCGTAACTGGAAAAACCGAATGAAAAAAGAATGTTAACAACAAATACTTTTTCACACCAAACCCAGTTCTGCGGAATCAGAATCAACGTTGAGTGTAAGCAAGCGAATGAGCCAATTGGAGTAAAGTGTCATGCAGATTTAATTTTCTCCCACTTGTGACGAATGCAGCTATCGATTTTTTTGCATTCGTGTCAGTCAGCTGTTGGCTCTCACGCTGGCCAATAGAATCTTCCTACATATTCGTGGCAGCCACTCTCACTCTGGGCAGTAGAAAATGGCTGCAAACTACATGAAATCTTCCGTAGAAGCATGAAAAATCGATTATTTCCACTATCGATCGGAGTTGGGAAATGCAACGTCGGTCTTGACCTTTCCACTAACATGGAGCATGTGCATGTAAATTTTGGTGCAAATCCGTGAAAAATTGCGGCCGGGCATTCGTTACACACACACACACATCCTGCCTTTTATATATATATATATATATATATATATATATATATATATATATATATATATATATATATATATATGCTTAAATATATGTATGTATATATATATGTATATATATATATATATATATATATATATATATATATATATAAATATATGTATGTTTATATATGTATATATAAGTTTTGATATTTATATATAAATGAATGTATAGATATATATCCATGTACATATATGTATGTACTTATATATTTATATATATGTATGTATATATTTATGCTGCAATATAAATGTATATATATATGTATATATATATATATATATATATATATATATATATATATATATATATATATATATATATATATATATGTGTGTGTGTGTGTGTGTGTTTTCCATATACATATATATTCATATACATATATGTATAAATATGTATCTATATATATATATAGAGTAATGGGTAGTGGCTCGGATTGCGGAATCGGAGAGCCGAGTTCGAATTACAGTCGAATCCGTTACATTCTATTACGTGTTAATACCCTTAAGAAAGGTATGAATTCTCTTCTTTTCCCCACAGTTGTGGGTAAATAGCAGGACAGACTGGGTTCTGTAACCTTGGATCGCAACTGGTCTAGGAGTAATTCAAAACCTACTGAGGACCTTGCGACACTCGTTGCACCAGGTCTCTTCGGCTCTTCAAGTGTGGTTGGTTCTGCACAAAACCTTCACCACTATAATCAAATCATACGAGTAGGTCATCTGGCTGTCGCTTCCTAGGAACTGAGTGACGTGACTCTCATACGTCGTAAAAGTGTCCCCAGAAGGCGTTGTCAACAGCCCGCGTCAATCAACGACGGAAAAATATATATATATATATATATATATATATATATATATATATATATATATATATATATATATATATATATATATGTGTGTGTGTGTGTGTGAGTCATATTTTCCGTTATACGTTATTTTTATAGATGCAATTATTTAAGTATATGCTCTGATTATAATAAACAGTATTAATTACTTTTACCGGCCTGAATGTTCGAGAAATTTTGGAAAGAAATATGTGTCCTCCAACAGGAATCGAACCTGTGTCCTACGCGGAATCATCACTTGATCTGACGTGCTATACCACACAGCAACAGAGGATGCGTCTGGTTAGCAAATTTCAAATTAATGATTTTAAACAACAAATTTCCCACGAACTTTCTCGAACGATCATATTTTCTCGAAGCGTATATTATCGTAAACAAATGGCAACATATACTATGAAAAGGTCTAAGTCCGACAATTATTGATACGCCATTTTCATAGATACAGAAATTATATTAAAATAATCCACTGTGACGAAAATGTCTGGTAAGTGCCTTGATCGCTAGTTCAACCACGGTAAATTTACATCCAGGCTCTTACAATATATCACTGTTCTTGGTAGATTTTTTTTATTGTCACAGTGTGGGATAGTTAAGGACAAAGGTGATGGAGATAAAAAGAAAAAAGAAAAAGAAAAAAAATACAGAAGAATTTGGCTAGATTGAAACTAAAAATATTCTTTCAAAAATTTTTTGAAACTACCTGCGTCTCTCGTTTCGTGCGCATGTGTAGAAGTGGCAACATCTACAAAAACCAGTCCGAGGAAATCCTAACGCATCGCAAACAAATTTTCCAGTTTGTCATATTTTTCTAAACACACACACACACACACACACACACACACACACACACACACACACACACACACACACATATCATCGTTATCCACAGATAGACTGTTTCCTTGCTGTATCACAACTCATCAGTGTGACTATACATCCGATTGTTTTTATATATATATATATATATATATATATATATATATATATATATATATATATATATATATATATATATATATATATAAACCGTACCTATGAACACTAATGGGTATGTCGCAGTCCTTATAAATAAAGTGGACACTATTGTAAGTGGGGGTAATATGCTAAGTAGTCCACCACTAGCAGTTGTTTACCTACTTCATGCCGCTGGCGAGTATTGTATTTTGTTCATGTTATGAAGTTTACCCTTTTCATTCCTAATCTCCGTTTTGGTATTCCACATTCAGTAACCTTCCCTAGGTTAAAATACTTTCTATGAACACTAAAGGATATGTAGCAATCCTCATAAATACGTCGGACACTATTGTAAGTGGTGGTGGTGGGGGGTAAATTTGCTAAGTAGTCCACTACTAGCAGTGGTTTACCTACTTCACGGCGCTAGCGCGTATTGTATTTTGTTGATGTTATGAAGTTTACCATTTCATTTCCAACCTCCGTTTTGCTTATATCTCATTCAGTAACGTTTTATTTTTTTGTTACAACATGTATATATAACGTAATTTTGAAAACACTATCAAGAATTTTTTATTGTCAAAAATTCATTAGGTGTATTGATGAGTAAAAAATCATAAGACTGTCTTTAGACAACTATACAGAAATAGCCTTTTAATTTTTTTTCAAACTCTTTATAGGGAAAATACACTACCAATTGGTAAGCTGCTAGATTTATTACATTTCCGTTCATAAATCTTTTTAGACAAAGGTAATTAAAAATCCTTAAATAAAAATAAAAGAACTTCATTTATAATAATTTTAATATGCAGATTTTCCAATGAAAATTTTGAAACGTTGCCAGTATATATCACTATGCGTTTAATTACCGCAGACAACGAAGTCTTATTATATGCATGTTACATCAGAAATACCTCCCACATTATAATGGTTGACAAAATGACTAAGTTAACTATTATAAAAAAATATCACTGTTATTTAAACAAAGGGCGGCAGTATTTTTCGTTTGCTTTTGAAAATGACATCCTTAAAATGGTGGTCTCTATTCGCCATAGACTGTTTTAGACGATTTCTGGAATTCGAGCTCTTTAATGTTTTCCAGGTGGCTTTCTTTTAAGAGTTGAACCAGTTGCCCTGAAATGTTCAACCCATAGCAGTATCGATTTTCTATCCGGAAGATCATCATTCCGGCGTAACATGAATTGGAGCGCAAAACGCTTCCTGTGTAACTAACCAGTCTAAAAAAAAAATCGTTTCGACAGCAAACGCCAGGTGTGCGCCGGTGCAAGCCATGATGGTAACTGATCGTATCTGAAAAAGAAAATAATAATACATTAGCTAGATGAAGAGACCATTAACATATGCACCACACAGGTGACAGTTTAAAATGTTAGAGGTATTTTTGCCGCACCCTGGAGTTCATTTTCGGTGACAGGAAGTAACTAAACATATGCATACATTTGTAAACCCGCCAGTTTTCTCGATCTAGCGAATAATTGGATCTGAACCCAGGACGACCGGTTCCAGGTGAACGTGATAATCAAAGAGCGATCTCTGGCTACACCGGAAGAAGTATTCAGAGGAAATCAACAGTGCGAATCGACGGTGCGTTTCATTAAAGTTTGCTGGATGCCTGTCACTCTATCGGCGTTACATGACTTACTGGATTTGAAAAGATAAGAAAAGATACAGTTGTCAAATTCGAGAGGAGGATGCCCAGTTCCAGGGTAATGGTATTAGTGGAATTGCTTCCACCGGTAGTAATATATATATATATATATATATATATATATATATATATATATATATATATAAGGATTTTATAACATTATATCTATCACAATCTATCCGTTTCTTTCTTTCTTTTTTCTTTCTATCTATCTATCGATCTATCTATCTATCTTAGTCTCTAATATATAGCCATTTGTAATAGCAGTTATATATGTTAGCAGTCATCTATCTATCTCATTCAGTACGTATCTATCTATCTATCTATCTATCTATCTATCTATCTATCTCAGTCTGTACGTATCTATCTATCTATCTATCTATCTATCTATCTCAGTCTGTACGTATCTATCTATCTATCTATCTATCTATCTATCTATGTCTCTAATATATAGCCATTTATATTTTATAACACTGCATCATATCCCTTTATGTATTTATATCCTAGCAGTCATCTATCTATCTATCTATCTTAGTTTCTAATATATAGCCATTTATATTTTATAACTCAGCATCATTTACGTTTATATAGTTATCTGTTAGCAGTCATCTATCTCATTCAGTACGTATCTATCTATCTATCTATCTCATTCATCTACGTATCTATCTATCTATCTATCTATTCATCTATTCATCTATCATCTTCATTCATCTATCTATCTCAGTCTGTACGTATTCATTCATTCATCTATCTATCTTCATCTATCTATCTATCTCAGTCTGTACGTATCTATCTATCTATCATTCTATCTATCTATCTATCTAAGTCTCTAATATATAGCCATTTATATTTTCTAACACCGCATCATTTCCGTTTATATAGTTATCTCTTAACAGTCATCTATCTATTGATAGGGGTGTTTTATTTTCAGTGGTTGTAGAAAATTCAAACATAATAATCTCACCCACATGTAAAAAAAGATAAAAAATAATGGAAGCGTTAATAAGAAAAAAGAAAAAAAAGCCAGAACTCAATAATATTAACTACGAACACGGCCACAATGTACCGACTGTGTTCGGAAAATAAAACCTCTCTATAACACTAAAAACATACACACAACGCACACCCCCAATTAAATTGAAAAACTAAAAACATCCTTCATAATGGCTAAAAGTATAGCCGAAAGCGTTCGGAATTATAGACCATTTGAACAATTTCTACACATTTTGTGTCCCAAAAAGAAAACACTTGTTTTAACACAAGAAAAATTAAATAAAAGTTTAAACGTAGTACCTTGCCTGTCGTCTTTAATGAGGCATATATATATATATATATATATATATATATATGTGTGTGTCTGTGTTTGTGTATGTGAGTGCGCGTTTGTGTTAAGATTGCAATATGTGATTATATTTTGGAGTTTAGCGTTACAAACTACGATAAACGGCGAGATAGGTTATGAGAAAATATAATGAAGGACGTTGAACCAAATCTATCTTAATATGGTTTAATGTGAAAGCCTAAGACTTAGTGGAAAGTGGTAGGTAAGTAGGTAGGTAATAGACGCGGTTGATAGCCTGAGAAATTTAACGACTGAATAAGGGAGAAGGATGCAACAAGGACAGTGAGAACCGATAAGGAAATAGTTGAGGAAGAAAAAAAAGAGGCAAATATTGAAAGATGAAAAGGGACTCGAAAAGGCAGAAGGAAAGAAGAATTTAAGAAAAATTCGAAGAAAGAAAAAAAAGAAAAAATTATCATGTCGATGTAGCAATGAAGGAATGTGTACTGATAGGTGTATAATGGATGCTGGAATATTTATTTATATATATATATATATATTTTTTTTTTAAGATTTTTTTTTCTATCCCCCTCTCAAGTTTATTAAGACCGACCCGTTTATTAATTTCGCAAGTTTTGTTCCTTTAAATGATTTTTCCGAATTGCCACTTTTATTGAGACGTTGCCTATGTTTTTCATATTGGGGAAAAATTTAACTCCTGCAAATACTAAGAAAATCCCTCCTTGTAGTAGGCGCCTAAGAACAGTGAAAAGAACAGAATAAAAGAAAGTATGAAACATGAAAAACGAATGTCGCAAGAAGGAAAGAAGGAAGGAAAGAAGTACAAATAATAATGAAAGAAAGCGAAGACAGAAAAACATTAATGGAATAATAGAAGAAAAAGGTAGACATATAGATAATACTGAAGTAGAGAAAGAAAGAAAGAAAGAAAGAGAAGGAAAGACAGAAAAAGAAATAATAATGATAGAAAAAAGAAAACAAAGACAAATTATAATAGAAGAATAGAAAAAAGAAGAAAAGGAAAAGAATAATGAAAAAAAAGAAAGAAAGAAAAAAAGAAAGAAAGAAAGAGAAATAATAATGAAAGAAGAAAAGAAAGAAAGAAAGCTAAATAATAATGAAAGAATAGAAGGAAAGAAAGAAAGAAAGAAAGAAAAATGATAATGAAAGAATAGAAGAAAAGAAAGAAAGAAAGAAAGCGAAATAATAATGAAAGAAGAGAAGAAAAGAAAGAAAGAAAGCTAAATAATAATGAAAGAATAGAAGGAAAGTAAGAAAGAAAGCTAAATAATAATGAAAGAATAGAAGGAAAGAAAGAAAGCGAAATAATAATGAAAGAATAGAAGAAAAGAAAGAAAGCGAAATAATAATGAAAGAAGAGAAGAAAAGAAAGAAAGAAAGCTAAATAATAATGAAAGAATAGAAGGAAAGAAAGAAAGAAAGGGAATAATAATGAAAGAATAGAAGAAAAAAGAAAGAAAGGAAATAATAAAATTAGAAGAGAAGAAAAAAAAAGAAAGGAAATAATAATGAAAGAAGAGAAGAAAAAGAAAGAAAAAAGAAAGAAACGAAATAATATAAAAAGAAGAGAAGAAAAGAAAGAAAGAAAGAAAAGAAATGGGAAATAATAAAGAAAGAAGAGAAGAAAAGAAAGAAAGGAAATAATAATGAAAGAAGAGAAGAAAAGAAAGAAAGGCTGAAAGAATAAAAAAGAAGAGAAGAAAAGAAAAGAAAGGCGAAATAATAATGAAAGAAGAGAAAGGGTAAGAAAGAAAAGAAAGAAATGATAAAAGAATAGAAGAAAAGAAAGAAAGAAAGAAAGAGAAATAAGAATGAAAGAAACTGAAGAGAAGAAAGAAAGAAAAGAAAAATGAAAAGAAAGAATAGAAGAAAAAAGAAAGAAAGAAAGAAAGAAAGGAAAAATAAGAATGAAAGAAGAGAAGAAAGAAAGAAATGGCTGGGAATAATTAAAGAATAGAAGAAAAAGAAAGAAAGGAATAAAAATGAAAGAAGAGAAGAAAAAGATGGCGAAAGAAAGAAAGAAAGAAAGCGAAAGATAAATGAAAGAAGAGAAGAAAAGAAAGAAAGAAAAGAAAAGAAAGGAAATAATAATGAAAGAAGAGAAGAAAAGAAAAAAGAAAATAATAACGAAAGACGAGAAAAAAAGAAAGAAAAGGAAATAAGAATGAAAGAAGAGAAGAAAAGAAAGAAAGAAAGAAAAGAAAGGAAATAAAGAAAAAAGAAGAGAAGAAAAGAAAGAAAGAAATAATAATGAAAGAAGAGAAGAAAAGAAAAAGAAAGGGAAATAAAGATGAAAGAAGAGAAGAAAAGAAAGAAATGAAAGAAAGAAAGGAAAGAAATAATGAAAAAGAGAAGAAAAGAGAAAGAAAGGAAATAAAAAACAAAGAAGAGAAGAAGAAAAAGAAAGAAAATAATAATGAAAGAAGAGAAGAAAAGAAAGAAAAGAAAAGAAAGAAAGGGAAATAATAAAGAAAGAAGAGAAGAAAAGAAAGAAAGAAAGGGAAAGGAAAGAATAATGAAAGAAGAGAAGAAAAGAAAGAAAATGAAATAAAAAGAAAGAAGAGAAGAAAAAGAAAGAAAGAAAGAAAGAAAGAAAGGAAATAATAATGAAAGAAGAGAAGAAAAGAAAGAAAGGAAAGCAATAATGAAAGAATAGAAGGAAAGAAAGAAAAAGAAAAGAAAATGATGGGGATGAAAGAATAGAAGAAAAAAGAAAGAAAGAAAGAAAGAAACAAAGGAAAAAAATAAAGAGAAAGAAGAGAAGAAAAGAAAGAAAGAAAGCTAAATAATAATGAAAGAAGAGAAGAAAAGAAAGAAAGCGAAATAATAATGAAAGAAGAGAAGAAAAGAAAGAAAGCGAAATAATAATGAAAGAAGAGAAGAAAAGAAAGAAAGAGATGCTAAATAAGAATGAAAGAAGAGAAGGAAAGAAAGAAAGAAAAGAAAATGGCTGGGAAAGAATAGAAGAAAAAGAAAGAAAGAAAAAAAGCTAAAGAGATAATGGGGAAGAAGAAAGGAAAGAAAAAAGAAAAAGAAAATGATGGTTTGAAAGAAAAGCTAGAAGAAAAGAAAGAAGAGAAAGAAAAGAAAGAAAAGCTAAATAATAATGAAAGAAGAGAAGAAAAAAAGAAAGAAAGGAAATAATAATGAAAGAAGAGAAGAAAAGAAAGAAAGAAGAATAATGAAAGAAGAGAAGAAAAGGGAAGAAAGATAATAATAATGAAAAAGAAAAGAAAAGAGAAAGAAAGGGAAGAAGGAAAATGATGAAAGGCAGAAAGAATAGAAGAAAAGAAAAGAAAGAAAGGAAAGATACAGAAATAGAAGAAGAAAAAGAAAGAGATGGAAAGAAAGAAAGAAAATGACGGAGAAGAAGAAAAGAAAAAGAAAGAAAGAAAGAAAGAACAGAAAGAAAGAAATAAAAATGAAAGAAGAGAAGAAAGAAAGAAACGCGGTAGAAGAAAAGAAAGATGGCCAGGAGAAAAGGGGAAGAAAAGAAAGAAAGCTAAAGAAAATGAAATGAATAGAAGAAAAGAAAGAAAGAAAAGAAAAGAAAAGAAATGGAAATAATAAAAGAAAGAAAGAGAAGAAAAAAGAAAGAAAAAAGAAAAGAGATGGCCGATAAAGAGAAAGAATACGAAGAAGAAGAAAAGAAAAGAAATGAAAGGGGAAGAAAGAAAGAAAGGAAATAATAAGAAAAGAAGAGAATGGCCGGGGAAAGAGGAAAAATAAGAATGAAAGAAGAGAAGAAAAGAGATGGCGAAATAAGAAAAGAAAGAAGAAAGAAAAAAAGAAAAGAAAGAAAAGAAAAAGATAAGAATGAAAGAATAAAAGGAAAGAAAGAAAGAAAGAAAGAAAAGAAAAGAAATGGCCGGGGAAGAGGAAAGAACAGACGAAAAGAAAGAAGAAAAAAAAGAAATGGCCGGGGAAGAAGAGAAGAAAAGAAAAAGAAAAAGAAAAAAAGAAATAGATGGCTGAAAAGAAGAGGAAAGATAAAGAAAGGAAATAAAAAGAAAAGAAAAGAGATGGCCGGGGAAGAGGAAAGAATAATGAAAGAAGAGAAGAAAAGAAAAGAGATGGCCGGGGAAGAGGAAAGAATAATGAAAGAAGAGAAGAAAAAGAAAGAAAGATGGCTGGGGAAGAGGAAAGAAGAGAAGAAAAGAAAGAAGAAGAAAAGAAAAGAGATGAAAGAAAGAGGAAAGATACAGAAAGAAAGAAAGAAAAAAAAAGATGGCCGGGAAGAGAATAGAAGAAAAGAAAAAAAAGAAAAGAAAGAAAAGAAAAAGAAAGAAAGAAGAGGAAAGAAAAGACGCGGTAAAGAAAAGAAAAAAGAGATGGCTGGGGAAGAGGAAAGATAATGGACGGAGAAGAAGAAAAGAAAAGAGATGGCTGGAAATAATAAAGAAACAGAAGAGAAGAAAAGAAAAAAGATGGCTGGGAAGAGGAAAGAATAAGAAAAGAAAGAAGAGAAGAAAAAAGAAAGAGATGGCTAAATAATAAGAGGAAAGAAGGAAAGAAAGAAAAGAAAAGAAAATAATGGCCGGGAAGAGGAAAGATACAGAAAGAAAGAAAGAAAAGAAAAGAGATGGCTGGGGAAGAGGAAAGATACAGACGAAAGAAGAAAAGAAAAGAGATGGCCGGGGAAGAGGAAGAGAAGACGAAAGAAAAGAAAAGAGATGGCCGGGGAAGAGGAAAGAAACAGAAAGAAAGAAGAAAAGAAAAGAGATGGCCGGGAAGAGGAAAAAAATACAGACGCGGTAGAAAAAAGAAAAGAAAAGAGATGGCTGGGGAAGAGGAAAGAAGAGAAGAAAAGAAAAGAAAAGAGATGGCCGGGGAAGAGGAAAGATACAGACGGGTAGAAGAAAAGAAAAAGAGAGAAAAGACGATAAAGAGGAAAGAATAGACGAAAAAGAAGAAAAGAAAAGAGATGGCCGGGGAAGAGGAAAGACACAGACGGAGAAGAAGAAAAGAAAAGAGATGGCCGGGGAAGAGGAAAGATACAGACGCGGTAGAAGAAAAGAAAAGAGATGGCCGGGGAAGAGGAAAGATACAGACGCGGTAGAAGAAAAGAAAAGAGATGGCCGGGGAAGAGGAAATATACAGACGCGGTAGAAGAAAAGAAAAGAGATGGCCGGGGAAGAGGAAAGATACAGACGCGGTAGAAGAAAAGAAAAGAGATGGCCGGGGAAGAGGAAAGACACAGACGCGGTAGAAGAAAAGAAAAGAGATGGTCGGGGAAGAGGAAAGACACAGACGGAGAAGAAGAAAAGAAAAGAGATGGCCGGGGAAGAGGAAAGAAGAAAAGAAGAAAGAAAGAAATGGCCGGGGAAGAGGAAAGATACAGACGGAGAAGAAGAAAAGAAAAGAGATGGCCGGGGAAGAGGAAAGATACAGACGGAGAAGAAGAAAAGAAAAGAGATGGCCGGGGAAGAGGAAAAGAAATAATAGACGCGGAAGAAGAAAAGAAAAGAGATGGCCGGGGAAGAGGAAAGATACAGACGCGGTAGAAGAAAAGAAAAGAGATGGCCGGGGAAGAGGAAAGATACAGACGCGGTAGAAGAAAAGAAAAGAGATGGCCGGGGAAGAGGAAAGAACAGAAAGAAAAGAAAAAAAAGAGATGGCCAGGGAAGAGGAAAGAAAGACGCGGAGAAGAAAAGAAAAGAGATGGCTGGGGAAGAGGAAAGATAGAGACGAAGAAGAAGAAAAAAGAAAAAAGATGGCCGGGGAAGAGGAAAGAACAGACGGGTAGAAGAAAAAGAAAAGAGATGGCTGGGGAAGAGGAAAGATAGAGACGCGGTAGAAAGAAAAGAAAAGAGATGGCTAAGAGGAAAGAACAGACGCGAAAGAAAAGAAAAGAAAGAAAGAAAATGGAAAAAGAGAGAAGAAGAAAAGAAGAAAGAAAAGAGATGGCTGGGGAAGAGAAAGAAGAGAAGGAAAGAAGAAAAAAGAAAAAAATGGAAAAAAGAAAGATACAGAAAAGAAAGAAAAAGAAAAGAGATGGCTGGGGAAGAGGAAAGATACAGACGTGAAGAAGAAAAGAAAAGAGATGGCTGAGGAAAGAAGAGGAAAGAAGAAAAGAAAAGAGATGGCCGGGGAAGAAAAAGATACAGAAAGAAAAAGAAAAGAGATGGGAAAGAGGAAAAGAAAGACGCGGTAGAAGAAAAGAAAAGAGATGGCCGGGGAAGAGGAAAGAAAGAAAAATGACGGAGAAGAAGAAAAGAAAAAAGATGGCTGGGGAAGAGGAAAGATACAGACGAAGAGAAGAAGAAAAGAAAAGAGATGGCTGGGGAAGAGGAAAGAAAGACGCGGTAAAGAAAAGAAAAGAGATGGCTGGGGAAGAGGAAAATGAAAGACGCGGTAGAAGAAAAGAAAAGAGATGGCTGGGGAAGAGGAAAGATACAGACGGAGAAGAAGAAAAGAAAAGAGATGGCTGGGGAAGGAAAGAATAAAACGGGTAGAAGAAAAGAAAAGAGATGGCTGGGGAATGGAAAGACAGACGGGGAAGAAAAAGAAAAGAGATGGCCGGGGAAGAGGAAAGATACAGACGCGGTAGAAGAAAAGAAAAGAGATGGCCGGGGAAGAGGAAAGATACAGACGGGGTAGAAGAAAAGAAAAGAGATGGCCGGGGAAGAGGAAAGATACAGACGCGGTAGAAGAAAAGAAAAGAGATGGAAAGGGAAGAGGAAAGAAATAATAAGAAGAAGAAAAGAAAAGAGATGGCCGGGGAAGAGGAAAGATACAGAAGAGAAGAAGAAAAAGAAAAGAGATGGCTGGGGAAGAGGAAAAGAACAGAAGGAAAGAAAGAAAAGAAAAAGATGGAAAAAGGAAGAGGAAAGAACAGACGAAGAAGAAAAAAAAAGAGATGGCCAGGAAGAGGAAAGAAACAGACGGAGAAGAAGAAAAGAAAAGAGATGGAAATAAAGAGGAAAGATACAGACGCGGAAAGAAAAGAAAAGAGATGGCCGGGGAAGAGGAAAAGAAAGAAAGAAAAGAAGAAAAGAAAAGAGATGGCCGGGAAGAGAAAAAGATACAGACGCGGTAGAAGAAAAGAAAAGAGATGAGAAGGGGAAGAGGAAAGAACAGACGGAGAAGAAGAAAAGAAAGAGATGGCTGGGGAAGAGGAAAAGAAACAGACGCGGAAGAAGAAAAGAAAAAGAAAGGCTAAATAAGAGGAAAGAAGACGCGGAAGAAGAAAAAGAAAAGAGATGGCTAATGGAAGAGGAAAGAAACAGACGCGGTAGAAGAAAAAAGAAAAGAGATGGCTGGGGAAGAGGAAAGACACAGAAGGAAGAAGAAAAAAAAAGAGATGGCTGGGGAAGAGGAAAGACACAACGAAAGAAGAAGAAAAGAAAAGAGATGGCGAAATAAGAGGAAAAGATACAGACGGAGAAGAAGAAAAGAAAAGAGATGGCCGGGGAAGAATGAAAAGAATAGACGGAAAGAAAGAAGAAAAGAAAAGAGATGGCCGGGGAAGAGGAAAGATACAGACGGAGAAGAAGAAAAAAAAAGAGATGGCCGAAGAAGAGAAAGAAAGACGGAAGAAGAAAAGAAAAGAGATGGCCGGGAAGAAAAGGAAAGAAAGGGTAGAAAAGAAAGAAAAGAGATGGCCGGGGAAGAGGAAAGATACAGACGCGGTAGAAGAAAAGAAAAAAGATGGCCGGGGAAGAGGAAAGACAGAGATGGGAGAAGAAGAAAAGAAAAGATGGCCGGGGAAGAGGAAAAAGAAAGACGGAAAGAAGAAAAGAAAAGAGATGGCCGGGGAAGAGGAAAGAAAGAAAGCGGAAGAAGAAAAGAAAAGAGATGGCTGAAAGAGGAAAGATACAGAATGAAAGAAGAAAAGAAAGAAAGAGATGGCTGGGGAAGAGGAAAGATACAGACGCGGTAGAAGAAAAGAAAAGAGATGGCTGAAAGAGGAAAGATACAGACGGAAAGAAAAGAAAAAAAGAAATGGTCGGGGAAGAGGAAAGAAAGAAGAGAAGAAGAAAAGAAAAGAGATGGCCGGGGAAGAGGAAAGATACAGACGCGGTAGAAGAAAAGAAAAGAGATGGCCGGGGAAGAGGAAAGACACAGACGGAGAAGAAGAAAAGAAAAGAGATGGCCGGGGAAGAGGAAAGATACAGACGCGGAAGAAGAAAAGAAAAGAGATGGCCGGGGAAGAGGAAAGAATAGACGGAAAGAAAAGAAAAAGAGATGGCTGGGGAAGAGGAAAGATACAGACGAAAGAAGAAAAGAAAAGAAAGAAAGGCCAAAAGAGGAAAGAACAGACGCGGTAGAAGAAAAGAAAAGAGATGGCTGGGAAGAGGAAAGACAGAAAGAAGAAGAAAAGAAAGAGATGGAAAGGAAAGGAAAGATAGAAAGAGAGAAGAAAAGAAAGAGATGGCTGGGGAAAATAAAAAAATACAGACGAAGAGAAGAAAAGAAAGAGATGGCCGGGGAAGAGGAAAGAACAGAAGGAAAGAAGAAAAGAAAAGAGATGGCGGGGAAAGGAAAGAACAGACGAAAGAAGAAAAAGAAAAGAGATGGCTGGGGAAGAGGAAAAGACAAGAAGAGAAGAAAAGAAAAAAAGATGGCTGGGGAAGAGGAAAGAACAGACGGGTAGAAGAAAAGAAAAGAGATGGCCGATAAGAGGAAAGACAGACGGAGAAGAAGAAGAAAAGAAAGAAAGAAATGAAAGAAAAGAAAGAGATGGAAAGGGAAGATGAAAGAAGAGAGAAGAAAAAAAAGAGATGGCTGGGAAGAGGAAAGAAGAGAAGGAAGAAGAAAAAGAAAAAGAGAGATGGCTGGGGAAGAGGAAAGAATACAGAGGAAAGAAGAAAAAAGAAAAGAGATGGCCGAAGAGGAAAGATACAGACGGGGAAGAAAAAAGAAAAGAAATGGCCGAAAAGAAGAGAAAGAAAGACAGACGGAAAGAAGAGAAGAAAAGAAGAAAAGAAAAAGAGATGGGGGGAAGAGGAAAGAAAGAGACAGAAGGAAGAAGAAAAGAAAAGAGATGGTCGGGGAAGAGGAAAGAAAAGAAAGAAAGAAAAGAAAGAAAAAGAGATGGCCGGGGAAGAGGAAAGATACAGAAGAAAAGAAGAAAAGAAAAGAGATAATGAAAGAAGAGAAGAAAAGAAACAGACGCGGTAGAAGAAAAGAAAAGAGAAGAGAAGAAAAGGAAGAAAGAAAGATAAAGAATAATGAAAGAAAAAAAAAGAAAGAAAGAAAGAAAGAAAGAAAAATGATAATGAAAGAATAGAAGAAAAGAAAGAAAGAAAGAAAGCGAAATAATAATGAAAGAAGAGAAGAAAAGAAAGAAAGAAAGCTAAATAATAATGAAAGAATAAAAGGAAAGAAAGAAAGAAAGAAAGAAAAATGATAATGAAAGAATAGAAGAAAAGAAAGAAAGAAGAAAGCGAAATAATAATGAAAGAAGAGAAGAAAAGAAAGAAAGAAAGCTAAATAATAATGAAAGAATAAAAGGAAAGAAAGAAAGAAAGAAAGAAAAAAAAATGATAATGAAAGAATAGAAGAAAAGAAAGAAAGAAAGAAAGCGAAATAATAATGAAAGAATAAAAGGAAAGAAAGAAAGAAAGAAAAATGATAATGAAAGAATAGAAGAAAAGAAAGAAAGAAAGAAAGAAAGAAAGCGAAATAATAATGAAAGAAGAGAAGAAAAGAAAGAAAGAAAGAAAGAAAGCGAAATAATAATGAAAGAAGAGAAGAAAAGAAAGAAAGCGAAATAATAATGAAAGAAGAGAAGAAAAGAAAGAAAGAAAGCTAAATAATAATGAAAGAATAGAAGGAAAGAAAGAAAGAAAGAAAGAAAGAAAAATGATAATGAAAGAATAGAAGAAAAGAAAGAAAGAAAGAAAGAAAGAAAGAAAGAAAGAAAGCGAAATAATAATGAAAGAAGAGAAGAAAAGAAAGAAAGCGAAATAATAATGGAAGAAGAGAAGAAAAGAAAGAAAGCGAAATAATAATGAAAGAAGAGAAGAAAAGAAAGAAAGAAAGAAAGAAAGCGAAATAATAATGAAAGAAGAGAAGAAAAGAAAGAAAGCTAAATAATAATGAAAGAAGAGAAGGAAAGAAAGAAAGAAAGCTAAATAATAATGAAAGAATAGAAGGAAAGAAAGAAAGAAAGAAAGAAAAATGATAATGAAAGAATAGAAGAAAAGAAAGAAAGAAAGAAAGAAAGCGAAATAATAATGAAAGAAGAGAAGAAAAGAAAGAAAGCTAAATAATAATGAAAGAAGAGAAGGAAAGAAAGAAAGAAAGAAAGAAAAATGATAATGAAAGAGTAGAAGAAAAGAAAGAAAGAAAGAAAGCGAAATCATAATGAAAGAAGAGAAGAAAAGAAAGAAAGCGAAATAATAATGAAAGAAGAGAAGAAAAGAAAGAAAGAAAGAAAGAAAGCGAAGTAATATTGATAGAATAGAAGTAAAGAAAGAAAAAAAGCAGTAAAGGGAAATAACAATGAAAGAAAGAACAAAAGAAAGGGAAATAATAAGGAATGATGTTGAAGAAAAATAAAGAAATCCTGAAATTGAAGGAAGCAGGAAACGAAGAAGAAAGGAAAATAATGAAGGAGAAAACATTTCAAGAAAATCATGGAAAACGAAGTAGAAAAAAAATAAAAGAAAAAAAAATTCGTAATTGTCTGTCAATTGTTTCCCTCTTACTTTCTTATATTTTGAAATTCTTTTCCACCCGAGCCAAGACACTCTTCCTTTTTTCTTCTTCTTTCTTTCTTGGCTCGTGGTTAAACACTTTAAAAAAGTGAGAACGCAAAAAAAAGAATGCGGAATTTAGCGATATCGTAAATAAGTGTAATATCAATCAGTGAATCGAAATAAGAAAGAGTAATGTCAGTTTAGCCAATCAAAATCTCTTCTCCCAGGTAAACATTCTCTCGCTTCCGTTTCAAACAGCCGTCTGACCAATTCGCGTATTTTGTTTATCTTATGGAATAAATATCTTCGTGAGAACTGAGAAGAGTGATATTTAATTTTACAGTCCGGAAAGAATCCAAATAGGAACAGGTTGCTGAACACCGAATCGGATGAACTTACACACAGCATCCATGAATACTTTCTCCGGAGAGCTTACTCAGGATGCAGTTAGATATCGCTGAGTGAACACGTTAGAAAACTGAGTTTATATTTATTTCGGCTAGTAACTTGCGCATCCGTTTACCCAGAATGCACCGTACTGCATCTCCCGCGGAGAGAAAAGAACACCTTTCTGTAAAAGAAAAACAAAAAAAAAAGCACACTTTCCGGATGACTACTGACGGACTCAACTAAAATCTACTTTTTTTTACAATCGTGTAAACCGAAATTATATCTACTTTTTTTACCATCGTGTAAACCGAAATTATGTCTACTTTTTTTACCATCGTGTAAACCGAAATTATGTCTATTTTTTTTTACCATCGTGTAAACCGAAATTATGTCTATTTTTTTTACTATTGTGTAAACCGAAATTATGTTTACTTTTTTTTACCATCCTGTAAGACGAAATTATGCCTACTTTTACCATCGTGCAAAGCGAATTTTACTATCGTGTAAACCGAAATTATGTCTACTTTTTTACCATCGTGTACATCAAAATTATGTCTGCTTTTTTATTACCTTCGTGTAAACCGACATTATGTCTACTTTTTTCCATCGTATAAACCGAAATTATGTTTACTTTTTTACCATCGTGTAAGCCGAAATTATGTCTACTTTTTTTACTATCGTGTAAGCCGAAATTATGTCTACTTTTTTTTTACGATAGCACAAACAAAACCTATGTCTACTTTTTTCTTACTTTTTAAACTGAACCTGACTATATTTAACTAGGATGTAAACCAAACTTATATCTACTTTTTGTACTATTGTGTAAAGGGAGCTTCTGTCTAATTTTTAAAATTTTTTATTACTATTTTGTAAACCAAACCTATGTCTAATTTTATTTATTATAGTGTAATCCGAACCCATGTCTACTTTCTTATACTATAGTACAAACAGAACTTATGGCTACTTTTTAAGTATAGTGTAAACCGACCATATGGCTACTTTTTATATTGTAGTGTATACCGAACATATGTCTAGTTTTATTTACTATAGTGTAAAACGAACCTATGTCTAGTTTTTTTTTATTATAGTACAAACAGAATCTATGTCTACTTTTTTTGCTATAGGATAAACTAAACCTGTCTATTTTTTAACATAGTGCAAACTGAATTCATATCTATTTTTAACTATAGTGTAAACCGAGCATATGTCTATTTTTATTTTATTTTAGTGTAAACCGAACCTATGTCTACATTTTTTTTTACTACCGGATAAACCAAAGCTATGTCTAATTTCATTTATTATACCTTTACCTATTTTATTTTATTTTTTTTACTAAATCATAAACCGAACCTAAAGAGTATATGTAAATGGATATTAGAAAAAGGAACTAGTAATGTTAGGAAATAAACCTTAGAAAGATTTACGAAGAACAGGTTGTTTAGGGAAAACATGATTGCATAGCTCCTAAAAGGTATAGAAGAAGAAGAAGAAGAAAAGGAGGAGCAGGAGGAGGAAGAAGAAGAAGAGAAGGAGGAGCAGGAGGTGGAAGAAGAAGAGGAGGAAGAAGAAGAGAAGGAGGAGCAGGAGGAGGAAGAAGAAAAGAAAGAGGAGGAGGAAGAAGAAAAAGAACAGAAGGAGGAGCAGGGGGAGGAAGAAGAAGAGGAGGAGGAGCAGGAGGAGGAAGAAGAAGAGGAGGAAGAAGAAGAAGAGGAGGAAGAAGAAGAGAAGGAGGAGGAGGAGGAAGAAGAGGAGGAGGAGGAAGAAGAAGAAGAAAAGGAGGAGGAGGAAGAAGAGAAAGAGGAGGAGGAAGAAGAAGAAGAGAAGGAGGAGCAGGAGGAGGAAGAAGAGGAGGAGGAAGAAGAAGAAGAGAAGGAGGAGCAGGAGGAGGAAAAAGAGGAGGAGGAAGAAGAAGAAGAAGAAGAGAAGGAGGAGCAGGAGGAGGAAGAAGAAGAAGAAGAAGAAGAAGAAGAAGAAGAAGAAATAGTAATAATAATGATAATAATAATAATAATAATAATACAGGATCAGTGATATCCTAGGGGATAAACATCAAGGTGCAATGAGAGATCACTAAAGTTTCGTTGCTTGCGTAGAATGGAGGCAGATAATTGTTTCAAAAGACAAACAAGGGTCAAAGATCAGGTTTGTTGTATTTTCTCTTTTGGCAGAAAGACACAGTTTTTTTTTTTTCAGAAAACCACGAGAATTCGTGAGACGCATGAATATAAACTATTGGTTAATTCGATCAAAACACTACTGACATGGTTGGCTCCGAGTTGTCTGCCCTTGGGAGGGAACGTCTTAATTTTCCAAAAGACGTCACACAATTATAAATATAAAACACGCAGAAGAATAAAACGCACACGCATACACACACACACACACACACAGAGAGAGAGAGAGAGAGAGAGAGAGAGAGAGAGAATAACTAAATGATTGCTGTTTCAAATCTCAAAGCGGTTGGGTTAAATTGTGTTTTATTGGCTTAATTCAATCTATCTCTTGTGATAGAGGAAACTATGAACGATGTCTACACATGACTTGATCAGAATATTAAGCTTTCTTAATAAATTCGCTCGGAAATATGAAAGATGCTTTTATATTTCCCCCTCTTTTTTTTTAATTTTCTGTTTTATTATTTGTCGACCTAAGGGCTGATTTATTCACGTCATGCTGTCTGCTGCCTTGTCAAGTCTCGTTGTTTGTCTCATAAGCCTCAGGTATCTCAAAAACAGACAGTGTGATTACGAGGTGAGAAGAAAAAGCGAAGACATTAAGAAACAGGCCATAATTAAAAAAAACATTCTTTATTTCATCAATACAGTATCCAAATATAAGAGAACAAAAAACAAAAAAATCAAAAAACAAAACAAAAAAAACAAAACAAAACAAACAAAAAAAAAACAGAAGCTAGTGAGATAAAAACACAAAAATTAACAAAATTATATCAAACAGTTCGGAAAACAATATCAAATTTTATTCCTGATTAATTACTTTCTTTAATCCTTTCACCCCAAGAAAGGCAATAAAATCACTAAGATGCAAGAGGTTACTGAGTATCAGAGAATACGAGAAAGAAATACCGTTAAGGAGAAAAGATAATAAAAGCCACTATAATGAAGCTGATCAGTCCGATAAGTTCAAAATGCCAGCTGATGTACAAAACGACCGTCATTAAATAGGGTAAAAGATAGCATGTCAATTTTAACGCCCCCTTCTCTCCATTAATCAACAAACATAATAAATAATAATAAACAAACCTTCTTTCCATTAATCATCTGAGAGACCCCTCTCTGCCTTCCATCAGCATGGCTGATGCTATCCTTCAGGAAAGTGACATTGCACCTTCTCAGGCGAACATTCTCAGCTGACATGAAGTGGAAAGACTATATTGAATCCATCGCTAGATTAGCTGTTAAGAAAGTCGGTTCACTGTTTCGAGCGAGACAATTTTTCTCTCTGGAATCTATCTTGCCTATCTATAAGTCTATCATTCTGCTATGCTTAAAATATTGCTGCCATATATGGTCCGATGCCCCTGCTATTTACCTTGACTCCCTTGATAAGATCAAAAAAAGAATCAGCAATATTAGTGGCCCTGATCTGTCGGCTGGGCGTTAGTCACTTGTCCACTGACTTTTTTTTATAAATACTTTCATGCTAATTTTTCGGATGAGTTCTTTACTGTGGTACCTAGACTGTATGAATTTAAGCGCAATACTAGACTGGCGGCTAGATATCCTCAATTTACAGTTGAGCTAAATTAAATGTAGCCGTACATTCTATGATAAAAGATTTTTTTCTCGCACTTCTCACTTGTGGAACTCCCTTCCGATTCCATGTTTTCCGGCCAACTTTAATCTGCAAAAATTCAAATGCAATGTCAATCGCTATCTACTCACCTCATGGTTAGTTTTTCTCTTTCTACTCATGTCCCTGTTCCTAATTCCTCCTCACCCTATAACCCATTGCATGCTAGTGGTTGTACTGGCTTGTTTGGGGGTGATGCAGATAAAAAAAAAAGAACAAGAATTAAGAAGACAGAAGATAACGATTGACATTACATTAAATTTTTGAAGATAAAAGTTGACTGGGAAACAAGAAGACGGAAATGATGAGACCTTTCCGACAATCTAGTACTGCGCTTAATTTCATAAAATCTAGGTACCATAGATGAGGGTAATGTTTATTTCAAAAAATATAAAATTGTGACACAAGGCCAAAAGTGGGGGATAGGGGAAGGCTGGTCTTCAATCTGTCTTGTCTTAAACTTAGCTAAACACGATTATTGACTCAAACATACTTACAGCAAAACAACACATTCTTACTTAACATTCTTACTACAGCCACCATAATACCTCAGAGCCTCTATGTAGTTTTAACTAGGTACTATATGCAGATGTTGTCTGTAGGGGAGGGATAGAAATGAGGAAGGTTCATCAGAACAATTGCCATGAAAGTATTTATAGAAAATACACAGGGAAGCTCCACAGTGGCGTAGCTAGAGTAAACGTCACCCGGGGCGGTCCGCTCAAAGGTCACCCCAATGACCCCGATTCACCCTATGCTGAATGGTTAGCTGTAGCTAAATTTTCATACATGCTCTACCTCTACTTTACTCTACTGACCGGTACGTTACTGTTTACATGTATGATCGAAGACAAAATCCAATACCACAAAATAATCAGTTCAAATCAAAAGATTTTAAAAATGCAACTGTTCACTTTCAGAACAACTAAATACAAAACACGGCAATACACAAAAGAATGACATTCGATACTATGGTCTTAGAATGAATGTTTTCTTGTTTTCATTGTGGCAAACTGGTCAATGACATCGTCAAAATCTGTTTGTCTTATAAGCTCATTTTCAATGGACAACACAGCCAGATCCGACTGTCTCGACTGGCTCATGATTGACGTAATTTTCTGTTGCTAATTTTCCGGTGTCCAATTTTCTGTTGTATCATTTTCTGGGTACCATTTAATTATCAGTGATGTTTGAAAAGTATTTTCTTGACAAAAATGTTCTATTTAATTTTTAAGCATTTTTCGGAACATTGTAAATCAACTGCATTCTTTTAAAGGTTACCTAGAGAATTTATGCAAAGTTTATTTTTTTGTTTTTCTTTATACAAGTAAAATAAATTTACATCGTATTTTGATGTTATTATGATTTCAGTTTTAGTGATAATTTAAAAACAATAAATATTTATCACTAGTTAAAAATATAAAAGAAAATCGGAATCGGAAAATAGGCACACTTTTTTCCGATTCCGATACCCCCAAAAGTTCTGATTTTTCCGATTCTCGATTCCGATTCTGATTAATCGTCCCAACACTAGTAGATATATTCAAAAGTATATCGCTCACTCAATGGAAAATTGTATCTCAGCGAATTGATACACAGGAAAGACTGAAATTGTTGCACTTTTGGCTTCGTATTTCGCTTTATTGTTATTAATGATGCAGAGTTAAAACACCATATCATCCGATAAAATGTTACAACAATGTCTAGTCTTGTTAGTAACCAAGATTGTAGCAACTGAAACACATGAAAGCTGAAAACATTGCTATTTTTCCTACTCACAAATTTCCCGACAATTTATTAGAAAATTTCTGACGGTGGGACAAAACTGGGGTGGGGGGTCAAAATTATTTCTGGGGGGTCATATGCTCGCCTGCGAAACCCTGTGTCTCCACCACTGTTTTCCGATTATTTTTGGCACCTTTGCCTGGTTGAAAAATTTTGTTGGGGGTGACATTGTGTCACCCCTTCTGTGCTGGCACCCGGAGCGGTCCGCCCCCTCGCCCCCCTTAGCTACGCCACTGAAGCTTCATTACTGTAATGGAAAAGTGATTGAAGCCGAGATACCAGGTCATGATTAATAACGTTGCAGATTCTTATTTGGATTCTATCAAGAACCTCTAAATGTATCGCATTAGCACCAGAACATATGCGGCAGCAATATTCAAAGCATAGTTGTATGGTAGACTTATAAATATATTAGATAGATTATGGCGAGAAAAATTCTCTCCACGACACACTTTCTTAGTTTTTGAATCAATTACTAGCAGACCTAGTAATTGATTCAATATAATATTTCCACTTCATATCCAGGGAAAATCTTATCCCGAAAAGGCGCAATGAGTCACTCTCCTGCAGGTTAGTAACAGCCATGATGATGGATGGTAGAATATTTAAACGTTGTTTACATCAGTCAAATAGGCCATCTTGGTAGAAGGTCATTCACGCCTTTATAATATATCTCTAAAGCAGAGCTGGGAGTACATTTTTTAGAGCCCTGAAGCTTAAACAAATATTGGGACCCTCCTCGCAATCAGATCGCACTGTTGAAACGTAGGCTATGAGTAAATTTCTGCGAGCTTCACGTGCCCATACCGCTGGGGGGTTTGGGCGATGAAAGCCCCCCCCCCAGACAATGCTGAAATTTGACTAATTACAGGGAAATTTTGAGACCATATGAAATGGGTATTAGAGCATATTCCATGGCCATCATTAGCTATTTCAATCTATTGGCTTATGATTTTATCACTAAAATGGCCTTATTTTAATAATAAACACTAAAAAAACATCGATTTTATTGAAAAATACACTCAATAAAAGAAGTTGCTTCAGGAGCCCCTCTAGGATTAGGGACATCTGAAGCTTAAACTTCATTAGTTTTATAGTAGATTCGTCACTGTTCTCCTGATTTTGACATCATGAAATCTTTCAATGCTGTTTCGGCATCTTCTTTTCAAGGAAACGTCTTTTGGCTAAAAAAAGTTGTGACGGTGTTTCAAAAAGCGGTAGTAAGTGAGAGATCAGGAGAATATGGTGGATGTGGCAAAGTCTCGTATCCCAAATGGGTGAGGTTATGCAGTGTCATTCTGGAAACATGTCGGCTGCTATTTTGATGAAGCAGAATTGGATCTCGCCGATTAACTAGTACCGGTCGCATTTTCCTTAATTGAATGTGCATTTCCTCCAGTTGCTGGCAGTAAACTTCGACAGTGATGCTCTGTTTAGATTCCAGAAAACTCTAATGGATAATGGCGCTGCCACCAGACAGTCACCATAATTTTCTGTTGGTGCAATTTCGGTTTTTGATAATGTTTGGATATTTCGTCATAACCAAGCCAATGAACCGATTGATTACGATTGTCATAAAAGATCCATTAGCTGCCACAAGTCACTGTTCGATCAAGAAATGAATCAGTCAAAGCCAAATGCAGCATCGGAAAATCTTCAAAGGGGTGAAAGGTTTAACTTTCACCGAGTTCATGTGGAAGCCATTTATAGAGTTTCTTCATCTTGTCAATTTTCTTGAGATGATACAATAATGTTGAACTGCTTTTCTCTAGCACTTCCATGTAGGTTTTGTTTGATTGGTTTTATCTAGATGTTGTCAATTGCAGATGAACGTCCTCTACCAACTTGAACCTCAAAATTCGTATCTGCCGTGCTTCCAGAGCATTCTCTGTTAATAATGATAGCAGTTTGAGAAGCATTATGAACAAGCTCAAACACACGCAAAAAATAAATAAACGCATTTCTTCATATTCAAGATGACGGGTATATAATTTTTTAAGTTAAAATCCGGAAGAGACTGACATCTAATTAAATAAGAGGACACTTTATTAAGTATGAGTAATATAATTTTGTGAAACTATTATATTGATATATTAGAACATAATTTAGATGTTTATTCTTAAATCGGACATTATTTTCCGAACAACCTAATTTTGAAGGAACGCGTTATTATGACCTGAATACGCCTATCTAACGAAGGCGAAACGGGTTGTCATTAAAAAGCTGTTAGACTTCCTCTCATTTCTCCAGATAAAACTCAATCCATAATACCATTATAGGTATGAAGAATTTTCTCAAAGAACAAAACGCGAAACTTTTTTTTTATTTTGCCATTTACACACACATACACACACATATATATATTGATGCATGTTTCATTAAATTATATAGACAAGTTTTGTCTATTTTATGTAAATTCTTTTCATATCGTCTGAGAAGCTTAATAGCATTATCATTAAATGAAGAAAGAAAATCACAATATTGATACATATTTTTTAATCCAATCTAAGCTTTCGGCTTACATAAGCCATTATCAAAGATGACAATTACAGTATAATATATTAAGCAATATACGGACAAGAAGGTGATGAGAGTCTGTTTACATGGATGATTTCCAAGCAACGATAAACGCGTTCATATAAAACACTGGAAACGCAAATCGCACGGCAGCTCATAACGTTACACATTTCTACACGAGAACGAAAACGAGAAGTATTAAGTATGGGAAGCCGTTGGTATAAATCAATGGTTTCTGTTATCAATTATAGGTATTTAAGAAAATTTTAATTAAAAAATGCTGCCTAAATACACACACATATAATATATATATATATATATATATATATATATATATATATATATATATATATATATATATATATGAATAAAGACAAAAGGAACACCTTTCTTAGGCGAAGCGTTTCGTCCTTCGGTTGACATTCTTAAAGCAAATGTAAGGAAATTTATACACAGAAGTAAAAATGTTAGTTTTTCAGAATTTTTAAATTCAAGAACTCTCATAACTGAATGTCAAGGTAAACAGTAGATCATAGCTGATGTAATTTGATGTCTAATAAACGAATGCGAGTAAATGTTTTTTTTATAATGTAATTACCGTATATTTCCGCGCATAAGACGATCTTTAAATCCTCAAAATCACCCTTAAAAATTGGGGGTCGTCTTATACTACGATTCTAAAAAAGAGAGCTTAAATTCTGAGTGATGTTTGACGGTAGGCTAACCTCGGCCTCGGTGCAATATCCAATAACGTTCATGAAAAGACTCACATTATCAAATAAACTGATAATAAAAGTAATAAACATCATATATTACTGACATAAAATCATAATAAATTGCCTATTCAAAGAATAATTCTATATCAATAAAATCAACTTCTATCCATGCAAGCTCATCTGAGAAAATGTAAGCATATGATTATGATTGCGTTTTTACAGCAACAGAATGTATTATTATCGTACATTATTGTACTGTTATTAGCGGTATTTTGTAATTTTCGATAAAGTATAAGTAAATGGCCATTAGTATACCAGGCTGTTTGTAAGCGTTTTTATAAGAAAAGAAGAGGAAGAAGAAGAATCATTATCCGCAAGAGATGATGTCATGAAACATAAACAATACAATGGTTTCCCTTATAGGGAAATATGATATGGATTCGATTTGTTATTTCGTTTATCTTGAATTTCTAAGCATACAGTAAGTAACAATATTTCCAATAACATCGTCATTATAGAATCAATAAATAATTGTCTTATACTACAGGTATAGGAAGAATTCATAAACATTTGCTAGATTTTTTATTTCGTCTTATCTAAAGTTCGCCTTATACGCGAAAATATACGGTATTTATTTTAGTTTAGTCTGAGAAATTAATTCATGTATTTGTACATTTTATATAATAGAAAAATTTGAATGTATCTTTTTTTTTTAATTTTTAAATTTTTTATAATCATATACAGTGGAGGAAACAAATATTCGTACATATACAGATTTTTAATTTATTGTATTTCCAACTAATGAATAAACATATTTTTCATATAATTAACTGTACACAGATGCATAATCACTAAATATGCATAGAAAACAGAAAAACTTGATTTAATAGAAATAAATCCCATTTATCCATTTCAATGCGTGAAAAAAGTATTCGTAAAATGCAAGTTTCAAATATTCACAATATGTTGTAATAAAACATATAAATTCCATTTTATGAAAAGATTTTCCTCCCTTTTACGGACACGAGAGTCACTGTCACCAAGGAAAGAGAGATCATCTATACAATAAATTAAACCAAAAAGCAAGTGAAGAAAAATAATAATTTGCTCTCAGGGCAATAAATATGGCGGCAGACTTCCAATTGAACAAGTAATTTATCTTTGATAGCCATGTATAAAATAAAATGAAGTGTGTGTATATTGATTCGAAGGAAATGTTTCTGATTTTTTGTTTTGTAATAACAGGGAAAACTTGATAACGGTATGAATTGTTGTTAACGTGACAGGAATATGGTGTGACAGAGAGACATTTGTATGCATTCAAATTGGAAGAAGCAGACGGTTATGTCCGAGTTATGAGAACACATTTGTTTTATTTCTACATCGACACTTTTAATGAAAAAGGCGTTATTATAATTGTTTCATTCGCAACGGGTAAAGTTTTATGATTCGTCGCTAATCGGGATTTTAGAATTATCAAAATCGGCAAATACAATATTTGAATCATTTAGTTTAAGTAAAATCATGTAAATTAGCATGAAAATAAACGTGTATAATTATACTGACAGATATTAACCTAAATCACACTTACTACATTCTACAGTTTTGTGTCAAATATATATATATATATATATATATATATATATATATGTGTGTGTGTGTGTGTATGTGGTACAAAGTGTTCATCATAAAATTCGTTCTCCAAAATTAGCAATTTCGAGAGTAATTTCCAGATGTAATTGTTGTTTTTTTTTACATTTTACAATTTTTCTTTTGTGTCATGCGTGATACACGCTTAGGCGATCATGTATTTTTTCGATACATGACTGACGAGGCAGAGTTTTACCCGCACTAGGTTGCCATTTCTTTGTACGTAGACCAGTTGCCATCCAAGACTGTAGAACCCGGTCTGTCCTGATATTTACCCATAGTTGGTGGGGAGAAGAAGAGGATTCATACCTTTCCCACGTAAGTGAATGTAATGGATTCGACTGGAATTCGATCTCGGCTCTTCCGATTCCTTAATTCGAGCCGCTATCCATCACTCCACCTTGCCTCCAGTGTAGTTATTTTCTAAGCGTAAAGTATGGGACATCTAGTGAGGACCGAACTCACTTTTCCGTCATAACTGATTTAGCGAGACAAGCTTGCTAACCATTACACCAAGCCGAGGTGCCCTTGCCTTGCCTCCAGTATATGCTAATACTGTTGCATATATGCAATCTAAAGTTAACTTAGTGGCCTTTTAAATAGTTTTTTATTTTAAATATTAAATAATTCTCGATTTTAATCCATTTCATAATATATATATATATATATATATATATATATATATATATATATATATATATATATATATGTGTGTGTGTGTGTGTGTGTGTGTGTGTGTGTGTGTGTGAAAAATATATAGAAAATAGGAAAGAACTCGTTAGGTAAATAATCCAAAGTTCTTCAGTATTTTTGTTATTATTTTTAAAAAATAGTGCTCGATACAAAAGTAGAGCATAAATATAATTATTTATTTAAAAATATGATTCCAACACGCTAAATAAGAGTTCTCATGTTTCAAAACAAGAGCCGAAAACTTCAATATAATTATTTGAATTAAATGGAAGTTTTCGGCTCTCGTTTTGAAACATGAGAACTCTTATGTAGCGTGCTGGAATCATATTTTTAAATAAATAATTATATATATATAGATAGATAGATAGAAAGATAGATAGATAGATAGATAGATAGATAGATAGATAGATAGATAGAGATAGAGAGAGAGAGAGAGAGAGAGAGAGAGAGATCAGTCAGTTATGTGCCATGCGTGGTACACGTTTAGGCGATCATGTATTTTTTTTATACATGACTGACGAGGTAGTTTTTTTTCCTGCACTAGGTTGCCATTTCTTTCTGCGGTAAACCAGTTGCCATCCAAGGCTGTAGAATCCGGTCTGTCCTGATATTTACCCATACTTGGCGAGTGGGGAAAAAGATGATTCATAACTTTCCCAATAGTATTAGCACGTAAGTGAATGTAATGGATTCGACTGGAATTTATAGCATCGCGTCAAATCGCCAGAATATCTTACCATTCGCTTCAGAGTATTCTTCCTCTGCATTCGTTCGGATTAAAGAACTGTTTTAAATCTATCTCCAGAGAACGACAACCCAAAACAAACAATTTCACGTATTTTACTCATTTCCTTTTAAAGTTGTTCAAGTCTCCTTTAATGCCTTGAAGCCTCAGGATGTAGGCTATCATAAACTCGCTATAATTAACTGTCCCTTGCAGCTCTAAATAAATTCTGATTTTTCCTTATTTCTAAACCTTGTTCCGACACCAGTTTTCTCAAACTCGTCAAGTATGTTATGCATTTTCTTCTGTCCCTGTGAGTGACAGATTTTCCAAGCTCTCCTTCCTCATAAGATGTGCCAGAAATTTCAACTGTCTCTTCCTAATGTTAAGCATATGTATCCTTTTGTTTCCATTTTCTCTAAAACTTCATCGCTGCTCACTTGTTCGGTCCATGATATTCTCAGCATCCTTCTGTAGAACCACATTTCTGTTGATTCATTCCGTGTTCTTTCAGGACGTTAGCGATCATGGCTCTCCCGAACTTTCTATCCTCTGTAACTCTTAATAGATAGTGTCTTTTTATCATCTCTCCCAAACCCTGTTCTGCTATCTATTTCCTCAAGCTCACTTCTGTCCCTCTTGCCTTCAATCTCTCATGTGAGTATTAGATTTTCCAAGTTCTCATTTTGTGCCCTAGAAATTTCAACTGTCTCTTTCTGATGTTAAGCATAAGTGTCCTTTTTGTTTCAATTTTCTCTCTAAAACTTCATCGTTGCTCATATGTTCGGTCCATGGTATTCTAAGCTTCCTTCTGTAGAACTACATTTCTATCGCTTCAAGTCTCTTTTCGTGTTCGATTAATGGTATTCTCTCTTCACGATGTTAAGTATAAGTTTCCGTTTTGTTTCCATTTTCTCTAAAACCTGATCCTTGCTCAAATCTTTGGTTCATGATATTCGCAACATGCTACGAACATGCTTCTCTAGAACCACATTTCTGTGCTTCATGTCTCTCCTTTATCTTGATGAGATTATCTTTCATTCACTGTCATATAATATGACAGATACCACGTAACAGATCAGAACTCTTTCCTTTGTTGTTCAAATACGACTTCAGTTTGTGTCTGAATTTCTGCGATGAAAAGTTACCGTTATTTATACTCATCTTTTGTATTCACGTGGTGCTGATATCTCTCTGGAATTATTTATTAATCACATACTCTTGCTTATTTTGACCATGAAGGAAAACGCAGAGCAGTTTTCGGCTCGAAGAGTGTTGTATTCTGTTTGTCTTTCATAGATTACACCGTAATAGCTACACTACTTCTTTGCTATTTCCGTGACACATGCTACATCCAGAATAGCCGATTTCTTCCAATGGGAAATCGAGAAGCCTTGCAATTTACTGCCACTTCTTATTTTTTTCTTAAATCAATTGTATTATTCAGTTTAGTTTGGCAGACGTGGAAGTTACGAAAATATCTGCTTGTATGTGACTTCATTTGGTCTACGAAACGTTTATCCTGACACTGGTCCCTGAAAAATAGTTTTTGAATTACATACTTGTGTTGTCATATCCTTCTATAGTAACAGAAAACAATTAACAATAAGGATACTGCAACTGAGAGGCTTTGAAAAAGGATGCAGTCGAAAGGGAAGTGATATTAATAATGCAGAGTGATGAAGGTTAAATTGACAGGATTGCTCATAAAATTTTGTGAAATTTTGTTGTAGCCCGTTCACAGACTACAATATTTATCAAAATTGCAAAATATGAATTTTTATCATTTTCTAAAGTGGGCCCTGTTCATCTCTATAATAAATGCGAATGTCAGTGTGTCAACATTTTTCAACTTTACTCCTAGAGGCTGTAGCCCAACATATCATACCATTTTCGAATCAGGCCGACCACGTGAGCAAATTAAAATCATTTCGGTCCAGATTCGAGCCCGCAATCCTGAAATTCTGGATTCCCAAATTTTCATTACAGCGATTGTTTTCGTCGATTTTTTTACGTTAGATTTTCCAACAAATTTTTTGTGCGATAACAAATTTTATAACATGGAAATATATTTGGGCATAATCAAAATTAATTGCGAAATCCAGCGAAAGTCATCCATGAAATAAAAATAATTGCTTGTACGGAAAGTAAGGACCTACGCGCATCAAATTGTTTTTGGATTAACTGGCGTCAGAAGAATTATCGTTGAACTTTTAAAAGTAAGCGTAAATATTGATGCGATTCTTAAATGCAGCAATCAGTTTTGTGTTCTGTAGTATATTGTTGCCTATTGCATCTACTCATCCCTACTTATTGTGATGAAGGCCCAATCAGGAGCACTCCGCAGGGCTCTGCGCAGGAGCTAGCTTAAATGCCGCTAGATAGGGTGGTTTTTAAACTAGTTATATTTTTTTTCACCCCAAGCAAGACGGGAAGCCACTAGGACGCAAGGGGTTACAGAAAATTTGGAGCAAGATCAGATAGGAGTGATAGAAGAAAGGATGAGGAGAAGGGTAGTGGATAGATCAAGGCAACTGGAGATACAGAGGCCAGTGAGAGAGAGAGAGTGAGAGAGAGAGAGAGTGTGTGTGTGTGTGTGTGTGTACCGGGAACCCCTTCCTAAACAAGAAACAAGGCGTAAGCCTCTACTCATGTCCAAGAGAAGGGGGAGGAGTGTTGACCGGGTGGTAGGAAAGCCTACCTACTCCTATTACATATAACACATACAACAGCAATAAAAACGGAGGGAACGATGAGAGGGGGAGATAATTTGCAAAGAGTACTGGCTGACACTTCGATTCACCCTTTCGCAACATTAAGTTTTAACTTAGCATAAGTCCCATTGTCTATTCTAAAAAGAAATTGAAGAAAATAAGGATATCTGGAATTATTGCTATGTCATAATAAATGCCCCAACATACGTGGCAGCGAGTGTTAGTCCGCTTTCTTCCTCGTGATAACAAGTGAATGTACAGCTTACCTTAAGTCCAAGCATCGACCTGGGTGCGGGGGTCAACGGCCAATCCACCGCCCTCACCAAATAGTGGGCTTGGGAGGCATACTTTCAATAAAAATATAGAACAACAGGAGAAAGAACGGCGAAAACAATTCCAAGTTCAGAAAATTTAAATACAATGTTAAATCGCTCATTAATTTCCGAAATATTTTTAAAATCGAATTCATCCTAAGCAAGGTAGTAAAGCCTCTGAAACAGAAGGGGTTATTGGGTGTGGATGAGTTAAAAACAGCAACAATTGCTAGGGAGCAAGAACAGAGGAAGAGTAATCAGGAGGACAGCGAATAGTGGTTGACATTCCAATTAGTTTTTTGCAGATTAAAGCTGGCGGGAAAGTATATATCGATGACGTAGACATTCAAACTTGACATTGGCTTTCTGAAAACCGTGCTTTTATTGTCCTTTCTTTTCACTATAGTTATCTCATTCTCTTTCACTCCCAGTTATAACTTGCGTCCTAGTGGTATTATAATCTTGCTTGGGGTGAAATAGTTACAAAATGTAAATAAAAATGCTACTGATATCCCTTTAAGAAGGCAAGAATCGATTTCACACTATAATATAATATAAAAACAGCATCCTCCACTTCAAAAACGATAAAAATCAATTTTTTTCGATTATGACAAATGTCGGGGGTAGGGGAAGGGTCTAATGAATGCAAATCAATTAAAAGAGTTAAAATCTTCCTAATTTTAACGAACAGACGAGTCAATTTAAATAGTGAAACACTCATATGAACACCTACCATAGTGTTCTTAGTTGGTCAAGTCATTTTCTTTAACCACCTAATATTCCTCTAGACTTTGATCACGCCAACCATCACACTCATTGGCAAATTTACGCTTATCATTATTATTTTATAGGGACCGCCAAAATCTTTCTGATAAAGAGCACGATGAAAAAAGGCCTCAAACTTGATAAAAACAAAGTTTTATCGTCAAAATGTTTGTTATTAAGAGAAAAGACCAAAATATTTTTTGATTATTTTATAAAATTTTTTAATCCTTTTTAGAACTTGCGACATTTTGGTTAAAAATTTTGTTTTTCTTGAGTTAGCGGGTGGGCCAAACATTACGATAGGGATTTGTTTTTGTTTTTTTTTCTTTTTGCGATAAAAAACACATTGTATTAAAAATTATTGGAAAAATCAAATAATTGTCGGATTTTAATTAAATTTTTAGGACTTACTCGCAAATGAATTAAGTTAGTTTTGAAATATATTTTTGAGAAAATCTTGGTAAAAATGTTTTTACATCTTTTACCCTTGCCAACCACCACCACACACACACACTTAATTTTATGAAATTTCGAGAAATTAAAATTCCAGGATCTCCGTATTTTTATTAGTTAAAAGCAGGACTTCTTGGAAAATTTTAATCATCAATTAGATTTTGTCAAACAGAAACATATTTTTACCGAAAATCTGCTCTAAATAGAAAAATAAAAATGCATTAAAACTGTAACATTATTTAATTTTCTAATAAAATACAATCAAAATTTTATTGCCTTAATTGTTTTATAAATAAGGTATTAATTAAAGATACTATTGTCTTAAGAGAAACAAATTTTTCGATGAATAATACATTTTTACAAGAATTGTTTTCAGTTTTTAACATTTTTAATTAAAATAATTTATTAAGTTTGAAATCTTTTAAAATTCGCAATTAATTTCTGCAGTTTTCATGATATTAGTATTAAGTGAAAAATATAGTTATTAGTTAGGATTGGAGAACCTTAATACAAATCATCAAACACCAATATTTTAAAAAGAATTTTGAATTTTAAAATTAGTGTATAAACGTACCGTTTTTTGTAAGTACCGGCAATCATACACGACATTATCGGAAAATATAATCGATGACTATAGTGAATTTAAAGCCAAAAATATTTAAAATTCAATAAAACATAGCTTACGGAGAATATATTTTTTATTTACTATGTACTTAAAAATTATATATAAAAGTCGCCCAATTAATTCAATACTTTTGAAACGTCTAAAGTACCCATAGGACAACATTGCATAAATATAAATTCATCACCAACTGTCAAACCCGCGAAATAACACCTTAATTAAACAGCTACTGTCGGGTTAAAAATGTATTTCTGTGATGTATTAAACTTAAGTTAAATAATAGTTATTTACATTATTCGGACTATTGTCCTCATCTTTGTCGCTATATTTATCACAACGTTTCGGCCGTTGTACGCTCCGGCCTTCTTCAGGGGGTTGGAGTTTCGAACCGAACCCTTTATTTCGCTCACTGGGGTAGACTGTTCTAGTTCCACGTGCAATGTTTGATGGATGTCAGTTATCAGTTATCTCCTGCTAAATTTCCCTCTGAATGTTCTCCACTGTCTTAACCGGATATTGAACTCACATTGTTTGGGTCCTGTCACTGGATCTAACCAACGCCTTTATCCACTGTGCCATGTTTCCTTGTAAATAATGTACATAATACCTCATCTCAGAAATATAGACAGACTCTAAATAATAGTTGTTTCAAATCAGATTAATTATACTTCAAATCACCTAATATTCCTCAAGTAAAGTTTCAGGAAAATATATTTTATTTTTGGAGGATTTTTTTTGATAAAGATAATTACATTAGAATGAAAGACGACTAAAAATGGCGTTAATCAGCTATTTTAGAAAAAATACAACTCTTCCATTCAGTTTGAATTTGTTTTGAAATACAGTAAAGTATTTTCCTTATTAGAAATATTAAATTAAATCTATTAGCTTGAAATTAAAACTAAAATAAAAGCTTCAGGAAAGATTTCATTTTGAAAAAATAATTTTAAACCTTAGATATCGCTTATTTTTTTTATAGAGGTCATTAATTATTATATGTTTGCTTTATGTTTTATCTTCATTTGGGTTTCATCCATAGCGTTTTTTCCTGCCTAATTTGAAAGAGAGGTACGCCTATCCGTTCGTAAAAATTACCTTTTTTTATTACCCTTCTTGGTTTTCCCCTTAGCGTGACGGAGGATCCTACCCCTTGACCCAAACAAGCTTTTTATTCTCAATCAGCCCTAACAATGTCTCACTTCTCTAGGCATCTGCAATCTCTACCCCCGGGAAAATATTTGCTGGATTCTAAGCATGTGCTAACAACGTGTCGGCCCCTGTTTTACAACATGCCAGTCGCGATGAGCATATGCTGGGTTGCTAACAAGGGTGGCGAACATTAGAGCTGAATACGGAAAAAAGAGGGGGCATTAGGATCTAGTGAAAAAAAAAATCTGGCTTCCTGCGCTGCGTAACGATCGGGAGCGGGCGGATAGCTATAAAAGTCAATCTAAAATGAACATGATGATGTGTACATACTGGCAAAGGGACGTGGATATTGTTAACCTAGGATAAAATGGCTTTTTGGTAATTAACACCTTTACTGCAGTATTGTTATCGAGTTGTTGCTGATCTCTGTTGAACCTTTTTTTGGGGAAAGATACAAAATTATCATTAATCTGAAATAAAGGACTATAAAGACATGGACGGCGAATTCGCATGGGCGCCGCCATTTTGGGCCGAATCGGATCATCTGAAGTGCATACTCGAGTAAACGACACGCCCAACATACAATATAATGATAATAAATAGGATGTACATTATTATATATCTACGCTTGCTTGGTAATACGTATAAGCGCTAGTTTATAAAACAAATCCTACAGCCCAAAATTAGACAATATCTTGAATATCTTTGTCTCTGTGTGTGCGTATATATATATATATATATATATATATATATATATATATATATATATATATATATATATTGTGACGCCAAAACTTTAAGGAGGAACTAACTCTATAAAATGCAGGAATTGCCAGACGGAATACAATGGAAAAACCTCAGGAAGTTTAAACAAAGAAAAAAAAGAACATTTTAAATAACAACACACATAACGCATTGGTTGTTCATCATAACAAAACGGACCACAATTTTGACATAGAGAATGCTACTTTGATATATATATATATATATATATATATATATATATATATATATATATATATATATATGTTTGCATGCATGTATATATGTATGGTAAAAATGTAGTTTTAAGGTATGTTTTAAGGCATTGTTCAATATCAGGGATAGAGCATATGTAAATATAAGAGTGAACATTGAAGTCAACACACACACAGACACTCTTTCTCTCTCTCTCTCTCTCTCTCTCACACACACACACACACACACATATATATATATATATATATAAGTTGTATGAATATGATTTTCTAACCTGGAATTCAGGTTTTGCGATCATCAAATTGGTTTATTTTTAAAATTGGATCTCTCTCTCTCCCCCTCTCCCTCTCCTCCCCCTCTCTTTCTCTCTCTCTCTCTCTCTCTCTCTATATATATATATATATATATATATATGTGTATCAGTGTGTCTCAAAAATATACCCACTCTTTAAATGACTATAAATGCATTTGTAACTGACTTACTGTCAATATATGTGGGTGTTGCATTTAAATATTTCAACAATAAAAATGTGTGACCTAGTTGCCAATCTAGTAGCACACTTAAACCAGGGAAACAACATTCGTCAGAGCAGTTGCCATGAAAATATCTGCAAAACAGACAGAGGTAAGTTACGTTACGTCGAGATGCCTGGCCAGGTTCGATTATATTGCATATGATTCATATCGATATTTTCAAGAACCTCGAGATGTACAACAGGCGCACCAGACTAGATATGACAACAGTTTTCAATACGCTGACGAATTGCAGATTTTTAAATGTTCAAGATGGATTATGACTTGATAAATCTTCTGGCACGATGCAGTGAATCAACTTTCAATGGAGTCTGGGTCCAGACTGAGTTTTGTGTCCACCTGAAAAGTGGAACGGTTTGATGGGGATGGGGTGTTACTTCTATGTATTTTTTACAGTCGGAGTATTCTAAGACCTGACCACAGGGCAATTTGAATTCGAAGTGGGGGTACGAGCTTTTTCCAAACCCTCGTATTTTATTCATAATCTTGAGTATGCATCACTAGATAATGCCATGAAGAAATGTGTTCTGGGATACAAACCTCGAACAGAATTATTTTAATTTAATTGAAAGGGAAAACTTTCAACATCGTCACCGACAGCACAAAGCAAGGAGGAAAAATCGATAAATTTTACAGCTCACTAGACAACGCTAATACTCGATGTAAATCACAAGAAATCACCCTCATAATGGGAAACTTGAATGCCAAGTTTGGGAAGAAACGAAAAAACGAAATAATAAGGTCAGATCAAACGCGACGAAAGAGGTGTCCTCTGATGCACAAAAACGCATAAATATTTACCACCAAAAACACTTATAGACACGGAAAACAAGACTGATTAGAGAACTATCAACAAAAGTTTCAGAAACGTAGTTTTACACCATCAAACATATCCAATTGCTGACTGCGAGAGCAACCACCTTCTAGTTGTATGCTACCTCAGAATAAAATTAATTAATTCATTTATTCAGTTAGCGCATTTTGGCTACTGATGTCACAACCATCGACACCCTATTTCTGTTGCAATTGTGCTTCCTGGTGACATTCAAGGTAAAATAGGGCAATGGCTACCCGGTTTCTTTTGTTCCGGGAATGTTGAGCTTACACCGTCCTTCTTCTCAGAAGATCCTCCGCCCACTAGTAAAGCGGTTCACCTCTGAGGCGCAGTTCCTACACCCAGTCTGGTGACTGGCCAATGAACGCTTGGCACAGCCGAGTTGGGGAGAGGTGTTATCCTTCACCAGTCGGATCGGGATCCCTTTCGACTACCATCACGCAGTTGCCGTTGACCAGGATGTGGCCGTCGCCTACATATACGACTGCCTTAATCCATGTATGAGAGTTGGATGTAGACAATTTCAGAATCTCTATCGAATTGTGTAAAACAGGGCCAACCGCTTCGCTGCAACGCATTGCCACTGACGATACACCGCATGCCCATAAAATTATGGAAACAAGAATTAATAAGTTATCATTTCATGTTATTTTTACATCCAATGCAAGTCGTTTTAAGACAGCGCTAAATCTATGAATGTCTCACATACAGCGGCCTAAGAAAAGTTTTTAGCCAAGAGAAATAAACTACATCCAATTTCAAAATTTAATTACGTAATCCCAACTCAACATAAATAAACAGTATTTGGAACTACTATGGAGCAGGCCCTTCATTTCCTAGTTTCAGTGCTTGTATTCGATTTTTCATGGATTTGATCAAGTTATCAACAATCGTCTCAGTCATATTTTGCCACTTCTTTAGCAATCAATGTTACTTTAAAGGTTACCGCTGACGTGATTTTGGTTGCACGCTCTTGAACTTTTCAGTCAAGGTGATTCCAAACGTGCTCTATTGGATTCCTGTCAGGATTTTGGGCTACCCATGGCAGTGACTTGATTCCTTGCGATTACTTCCAGCCCTTTGCTACTTTACTCGTATGACATGGCATTCCATTTTCTTGAAAAAGGGATACATTCTTGTCAATCTGATTGGTTTCAAATAGTAGGAGTATTCCTTTCTCTAACATTTGACAGTATTTTGGACCATTTAACTGTTCGTAAACAAGAATCAGCTCAGACCACCCTCCAGACCAGACAGCGCCTCACACCATTACTCTAATCCCTCCATGTTTCACGGTTGCCTGCAGACTTCAGTGTTCCAAGCCTAATTCTGCTTTCTCCAGACATAAACTTGTATCGAACTCGAATACTGGCAGAATTTACTTTGATCTGACCAAATTACAGACTGCCAAAATTCATAATCTTTGTTCTCGAATTCTCTCGTCCAGTCTATACGCCTGTTCCTGTTAACCTCTGAAATCAAGGGTTTCTTTCTTGCAACTCTTCTTTGATAGCCTAGCTTTTTCAGAGTCTTTCTCACCACATATGGTGAGATTTTCATGCTGTTGGTGACATCTTTGACGCTCTGAAGACGTTTTCTGATGACTTCCCTATTCACTGCTCTTTTCTTTTGCTCACACACGATGCTTGGTCTTCTTGAACGTTGTTCCACACGACAATGGCCTTCTTCATTAAATTTATTGACAATGCCATCCTATTATTTGCCCTCGTTGAAATTCATCAATTTCCTTACTTCCGCGAACTTTCATTACAAAATATAAGTCAACTATTGTTCATAGATGTGAGTAGCTTGATACTAATACGGTATTGTCTGAAAAAAAAAACAAAAAAACAAAAACGGAGATACGTTATTACACAAGCCAAAATTGCTGTAATCAAGGGTGGCTAAAAACTTATCATAGCCCACTGTATAACACAGAATTACATGGGACAATCGCAATCACAAATCTTAAATGTTTACTTCTTTGGTATTAAAATTAAACATTGCTTAACCTCGAAGTTCAAAAAGCCTTTTTCGCTGTTTTTTTTTCGAATTGCGTAGAGCGTTAATGTAGCAGTGATAAAATGATTTATAATAATTTGTGTTCTGCTTAAATCATGTACAGATATTTCCTTTGATTGATAACAAACATTAACGCTATTTAGTAAGAGCAAAGCCGGCTGGCACCGTGTCAAGAATTTTTCATGTAGTAAATGATCACAGCGGCTGCACATTTAGGAGATCATACTATCAAAGGTTTTATGTTTCTGATATAAACAGTTTGCAGATTTAAGTAAGCCAACAAATGTCTGCACCCCCACCAAAAAAAAAAAAAAAAAAAACAAAAAAAAAAATCACGCACACAGACATAAAATCTATGCGTACACAGACGAAAAAGTATGTGCATGCTGAGGAGTATTATACCTTTTGAAATGTGAATAGGTTTCAGGAGCATCCGAGGTAGAAAAAAAACCCCAAAAAACAAAAACAACAAAAATCAAAAAAACCCCCAAACCCCACCTTTATTAAAAAGTTGGTGTGCATGAAACAGGTATAAATAAGTAATTAGATACAAAAAATATGAATATTCAAAATCATTTTTACTCGTTCATTATTTACATTATTCGGGCTATTGTCCTCAACTTTGTCGGCTTATTTATTACAACGTTTAGGCCGTTGGACGCTACGGCCTTCTACAGATGGTTGGAATGTCGTACTGAGCCCTTTATTTCACTCACTGGGGAAGACTAGTTCCACGTGTCATGTTTAATGGATGTCAGTTATCAGTTATCTATTGTTAATTTCCCTCTGAAAGTTCTCCACTGCCTTAACCGGGTATTGAACTCACACTCTTTGGGACCTGTCAATGGATCTAACAAACGCCTTTATCCACTGTGCCATGTGTACTAGCATATTTAAAATTGAGCACTCTTATATAAGTAGGAAAATGTACAACCAAAAACTGTATATATATATATATATATATATATATATATATATATATATATATATATATATATATATATATATATATATATATATATATATATATATATATATATATATATATATATATATATATATATATATATATATATATATATATATATATATATATATATATATATATATATATATATATATATTTAAATAGGTATAACGGTAGAAACGGTACAAAAGCGTATTAAAGGCATTAAAAACTAGAAAATGTTGTTTGCAGGCCATGATAAGTTTAAAATAAAACACACCAGTCGACCGGTTTCGTCCCCAGTCGTCAGAACTGTTAACGGGGAAAACCAGTTAGATTATGAGGAAAAAAAGGTCCAGAAAAAAAGAAAAAAAAGGTCTGTCATGGGTGACATGAATGAATGGACAGGGAAGGAAGGAAGTAAAATTTTATCCAAAGCTGCTAGAAGCGCATTCAGCAAGTCAAGCAAACAATCTCTTTGTTTGCAAAGAAAACCGCCTTGATGTAAAGCGATTCCAACACCTCAGATGGAAAAGTGAGTGCGAACTGGTCAAGACGGAAAACCAGTTCACACTGAAAACCAGTTCTGACGAGTGTTGGAATCGAAACCGGTCGACTGGTGTGTTTTATTTTAAACTTATCAAAATGTGCAATACAACATTTCTAGTTTTAATGCCTTAATATATATATATATATATATATATATATATATATATATATATATATATTCAACTGGATAATTTACAGCTTCACCGGCGTTTAGTACAGCGTCAATCGAATTGTAGTTCCGGCGCTCACCTGACAACTGTTCCAGAAGGTTGCTGTTCAAATGATCAACTGCCACATGGTTCTCAGCCAGTTGTGTTCTGTAAACTGATTCCTCAGGTTAAGAAGCAGCCTAGTCATTAGTTCCTTTAAATCAGATGCCATATGTCAAAAAAGCAAACTGAACCGCCAACCAAAGTTCCATTGCCAGGATTCAATATTTGCTTAGAAAAAAAGTACCAGCTTTCTTATCACTGTGCTGCGCTCTCATGTTGGTTGCGAGACTCGGCCTTTTTCACACTGCTCGACAGATGGGAGGACTTTACACTGGCGTTTACCTTGTCCCTTTCGGGGGTCACTTGAAGGGTTTGTCTAAACTCTCCCGGAAGCAAGGCAGTTTTACTTCCCATGAGCCATGTGTTGTGTCTAAGATCTTGAAGTGTCGTGTCTTAAGCCTCGAAGGAAGACTTATAAATCATTGTCGCCTCATCTCAGATGATCAATTTGAAATCACTGAGGTCTATGCATTTTATAGAATCACGACTGATGTTGCAGGGTGGCTTCTCTTTTTTAGACAGACCTGAAGGGTGTTTGAAGCCCGAATGAGCTGTGTGGGCACCACTTAGCAGGATTGCAGCTATTCCACTTGACGCCATTGCTAGTGAAATATGTTTCATTTGGAGCAGTTTCGCTATAAGTAGGTTGATGATAAATGTCATACCAGTTCCACCTGGGGCATCGAGGAAGAACAGATCTCCTCTTTTACCTTCAGTGCTCGAAATAATCGTGTTATATACGCCTAATTGGTCCTCCGTCAGTTTGTATTCGTTATCAGCTCTATATGCCGTTATTTTCTTGGTTTCATAGCTGATCTTCAGCATGTACACAATTGCGAGATTGTTTTCTGCCTGCACAGGTTGAGGCATGCCAAATGCGGCAATTCCCTGGCCTCCCATAGCTTGCATTTGGGTGTCCGGGTCAACTAATACCTCATTGTAAATGTCATCATTGAACGTGACAATTTCCACTGAGGTATGCCTTTGTATCCATCGTAGGATGTCCACTGGCATGACGGTTTTGTGGATCGGCCAAAGCTTGAGAGGCACACCCACATTTCATCAATACGAGGGAAAATATCTAGACTAGGTACTCTGCTGACTGCAGGTTTTGGTCCCAGTGGGCATCGCCCTCCAGTAGTCCAGGTTTGGCGCAGGCTTCTCTGTAGTTCCTTCAGACTTCGCCATTATATCTTCAACGGTCTGTGAATGATGTAGGACTTCTGACCGTGTGTAGCAGCAGCAGGCGCAGAAATAAGGACTCGTACTGACTGGGGTGCACAGTATACACCCACTCAATTGTCCCGCTTCTGAAGAAAGTATTTTCTTCTCAGCCCTCAACTTGTGCCTCTTGCTTGCGGCGGCTCTATTGTGTGCCCAGGTGTAGTAGACGGGAACCTCAACAAACAACAGTGTTCGAACAAAGAGGTCAGTTTGGTATCATTTGAAGAAAGCTGTCAAAGTGGTTTCTGGTGTATTCTTAACTACATTTGGATCATTATCTTCTTTAAAATATATACGCTGCGCCATTTTCAAGATGAACAGTTAAATTCACCAATGTTAGATGCCGATCGTGGATTTCGAAGTTCAGGATTCGGCAGAAGGAAATTTCCGCTGAGTTTTGCCTTTGAATCCTTCGTAATATCTCTTCTGCCATACTGATTTTGTCGGTTGCCCAAAACTTAAGAGGCTCACCCAAGCCACATGTCATCAACATGATGGAAAATATCTGGTGCATTTTACTTGATTCTCTACTGACTGCTGCCTCCTTCCGTGTCTGGTCCCAGTGGTCATCGTCCTCCAGTAGTCTATGTTTGACACACGCTTCTCTGTAGGTCGTAGAGAATTTTCCATTAAATCTTTGCAGATCTGTGAATGGTATAGAACTTCCGGCAGTAGGCAACAATAGACGTAAAAAGAAACACGCCTGCTGATTGGGGTTCACGGTGTTACACCCGCCAGATGGTCCCGCTTTTAAAGACAGCACTTTCTTCCCAACCCTCAACTTGTGTCCCTTGCTTGCGCCTGCTCTATCTATTGTGTACCCAGGTGTAGTTAACGGGGACCTCAGCATACAGCAGAGTTTCGGCAAACAGGTCACTTTGGCATAATTTGAAGAAAACTATCAAAATGGTTTCTAGTGTATTCTCAACTACGTTTCGAGAAGTATCTTCTATGAAGTATACACGCTGGCCATTTTCATGATGAACAGCTGTTGGATTTCGTGGATCTCGAAGCCCAGTTCCATATTCCGTTACATTCCAGATCGATTTTTCGTTAGAATGGAAATAAATAACAATTCTTTACTGATTTTATTTAAGTATATGTTCTTCGTTTCAATTCAATTGACATGGTCTAATTAAAGGTTTAAAAGTAAAAACTTAATGGGGAAGGGTCTTTGCTAAAATTTTTTTTGGGAAGATTTCTTTTTCCCACTTTTTTTTTTACCTCGACGGTATATAGCACGAAAATGTCCTCCAAACAGGCGGTTATTGCACCGACAACAACAACCACAAGCATGATATGCTCATTTAAGGGTATGTTGAAATATGAGCTTCGGTAAAGTGCTTGTTGAAATATGAGCTTAGGTAAGGTTTCGTTTCGAAAATATGTTCAATTTAAATGCTATTTTCCGTTTAAATGACCGAATGGATCGAGCCAATTTCTTTGCTTTTAATAAATTCGAACCTGGCGAATTTAATGATGCACATGGCGAAATTTGAAACGAATTATTTTTTTTTTTTGCAATGTAAACGTATTAATTTTTTGCAGTGTAAACTCACCACGGAGATTGTATTCAAAGAAAGATTATGCTAACTTAATGTGTTAGATAAAGATTTTATTTAGGAAATAACCTGCGATTGGTTCAGATGTTTCCTATTTTTTTAAAATCGAACAAAGATCTATATCTGTCTGGAATTTTATGTTTTATATGAGTTATTATTTCGCAATACGTGCATCTTAATTTCTGAAAAAGTTTGCGAGAACAATTAAACACATTTAAATAGCGATACGTGTAGACTCGGCGGCGAGCTGGAATCTAGATACCTTAGCGGTTCCATTATGGGGTTTATAAAAATGCAATTAGCCTAGAAACAAAGTGGATGTTAGTTTAACATGCATGCAAAATTTCAACAATATCTGTTCAAGGGTTTAGGCGGCAACTTGATTCAGAAAGACAGACAGGAATTGCGATATATATATATATATATATATATATATGGTATCAAATGACAATTCCGAAAAAAAATACATTTTTATTTATGACGCGTTTCGTCTTCCGATACAAGTTTTCAAGGCAAAAATTATGAAATCGAAATAACATTTTGGTATAATGTCCATTAAAATTCAAAATTAAAAAGATAGACGCTTCGAACCTGTGTAATACGGAACTTTTTTACGCTGGTTAATGTAAATTACCTTTATAAGGTGATAAGGGATTCTTTATTAAATAAATTTTTTTTCTCCATTTCTTAACATATGACGTCATTTGTTTAATTTCCCAGATGAATTCTGTGGATTCAAGGAAGATTGTAGTTTATTAACAAATGACAATAGGAAAAAATCATACATTTTTCCAATTGTCATATATGACGGTTCCGTATAGGATGCAAACTTCGAATCTTGTCCACAGAATATTTTCTGGGAAAATTTCTCGGACATTCATATATATATATATATATATATATATATATATGTTTGTGTGTGTGTGTCTATAAAATAACAACGTTATAATCCATAAAAATGTCTTTAATAAATAATACAATATAGAATTTATAATATATATAAAACTGAATCCGTTGGAAATCCAGGCGGTCAAAGACAATATAGACGGTGCCTTTTATGCCATATCTCCCATCATGTCTCTTTTAACGCCCCCTCTCTTTTTTTTCTCCCCAACTAGCCAGTATCCACTACAAATTGATATAAACAGTTTGGCAAAAATCCTGCGAATTTTAAAATGAAAATTCATTGGCGGAAATGTTCATTAACTAAAGGTATCTTCATTCCAATTGTAAAGTATATATATATATATATATATATATATATATATATATATATAGAGAGAGAGAGAGAGAGAGAGAGAGAGAGAGATTAAATTACGTCACTTAACATACTCCATAATTTACCTTAACTTTTCAGTTAACTTGATGAATATTCATAAGCGTCTCTTAAATTTCAAAATTTTTAAAAGCTAACATTTTTAATTTTGTTTATAAGTACACGTTTCAAATAAAACCCTTACATTTGTCTTAATGAAGCCCGTCAGAGGAGCGAAACGCGTTGGCTAATGTAAGTTTTACTGTTGTCTTTATTCATATTGTCCTGATACAGATATTTTACTTATATCTTAAATGTTTGCTAACACACACATACAACACACACACACACACACACACACACACACACACACACATATATATATATATATATATATATATATATTCGAGAACTTTTCAGCGCTCGCTTTTATTAAGTGCTTAGACTAGTCAGCTATCACTTAGATGTTTGTATTGAAGTGTTTTGAATTTATTAGATCCTTTAACTTTTGGTTGGGCCTTTACACTTGAGTTTAGGCACATCGTGTTCGTTCATAGCGTTTGCGGGTGCTTGAATTAAAGTGTTAAGTTTTAAGTGCAAGAAGCTCGTGGTATGTCATGTTTAGAGTTTTTTTTTTTAAAGTGGGCCAATGTGATGCTGTGAGCGAAAATGCTTCACGTTTTTGAACATCGCAGAGCTGATAAGAATGCTTTCAATATTCTATGATGGAAATATGTGAGTTTCTATTTGTGTAACGTTTTTCTCTTCTCCATTTAAGTGTTCTAATATAAATCTCTGTTTTATTCTATCAGTAGTCGTTTACCTTTTTTTTATCTCTAGGTCTGTTCGCGTCTATCTACCAGACCTAGTTTTAATGCATTTAAGAAACATCTTTTATGTAATACGTGTATTATTTTTAATCAATTTACCCCAGGCAAGGTGATAATGCCACTACGACGCAAGGCGGAGGAAGAAAATGAAAAAGAAGGAACTGGCAACCCAATCCTAACAAGAAAACAAGGGAAAAACCGCTATTTCTGTTCAAAAAGCCAGGGCGGCATAAAAACCGGGCGTTAGTCGAATCGATCAAGAATTATAGAAGGAAAAAAAAATCAATAATTAGTAAATCTAATTTGAGTGTTCAGGCGGAGACGTTTTTTAAAATGAACCGGAAACCCAATCCTAAATAAGAAACAAGCGATGAACCTCAACTCCTGTTCAAAAGATTGGGGAGGTGTCAGGTGCCTATGTCGGTTGGGTTAGAACAGACCAACCGAATTCCTAATATGTTTTACTTGTGTCTGTTATTCTTGTATATACGGCTTGCATTATCATGGGGAAAGAATAACATTTTTACTATATTATTTACATTATTCGGACTATTGTCCTCATCTTTGTCGCCATATTTATTACAATGTTTCGGCCGTTGTACGCTCCGACCTTCTTCAGGTGGTTGGAATGTCGAATTGAACCCTTTATTTCACTCACTGGAGTAGACTGTTCTAATTCCACGTGACATGTTTAATAGATGTCAGTTATTAGTTAATTTCCCTCTGAAAGTTCTCCACTGCCTTAACCGGGTATTGAACTCACACTCTTTGAGTCCTGTCACTGGATCTAACCAACACCTTTATCCACTGTGCCATGTGTCCTTGAGGCGTTGGTTAGATTGCCCGGTTAATGTCAAACCGACCACTTTATATTGGAGGATTAGCAGTCCTCATTCCCTTACCAGTGGCGTTTCTAAAGAATTTCAAAATTCGTTATGATTTCACTTTGACATCCGACACAGGGATTTAACTTGTCGGAGTTAGCTCCTCCTCAGCTCCTTAACCCTTCATCAGGGGTTTCTCTCCCCTGACTATAAATACTGGCTGACCCTTCGCCTCGATCTCTTTTTTTCCTCAGGCTTTGGGCCTTTTACCACCTCGCAGATGTGACCTCTCACAGATACAGCATTTCCCAAATGCTGGGAACACGCTAAGAACAACACACACATATAATATTCCCCACACGCACTCTGTCCATGTAACTTGTAACCTTTAACTTGTTATTAATACATATATTTGTTTACATATATTTATCGGTCTTGTTTGTCTTCTTTGGACTTAATTAAAGTCCAACTTTCTCATGTAGCTGGGCCGGCTAGCAGGAAATTTTAACTCACGTGTTTTACATACTCATCACCGCCACGGTCCACTACAAACTTGACCCTCTCATCCTCCATCCACTGGGCCACACTTATAATATATATATATATATATATATATATATATATATATATATATATATATATATATATATAGCATAATTTAAAACCTTGATGAGTTTCCGATCCTTAGCTATGATTAATTAATAAGGAACATATCATTATCACTTATGATCGATTTCATCACGATTCTTCTATTAAGCTTGAAGTGTAATTAAACATTATTATTAATCAAAGTAGAGTCCAATAGTGCTATAAAAAGTTCGTAGAATTCCAGTAAGATATCATTAATCATTTTAAACAGGCATTGGTTCAGAGCATAATCAAATAATTGGTAATTTTTTCTGTTAAACGATTTGAACAAATTTGAATCTCTGCTATTATTCTAAAATCATTCCCAAAATATGCAATACAACGATTGAGGAAAATGGTGAAGACTGGATTTGAAATCACGCGATTTTTTTCCTCATTTCTGTATACTTTGACTCTTCTTTTGAAATTAAAGAAAAGCACATATACTTTTTACACTCGTCTTATGATTCTTTCTTGTAAATATAAATCATCCTGGATTTTTTGTTTTGTTTTGTTTCGTAAATTTACTTTCACGGTGAAAACCAATTTATTATATTACGTGTGCTGGAACAAATCTGCCCGATTATGTTACTCGCGAAAGATAATCATCCGTCGGCCAACCCTTGACACAAAAAGAGAGAATCACCTTCATAATTTGTTGAAAAAGATCTAACTCTACCAAACTCTGTTCTTTATCTTTCTTGCAGTCAGCTCACGCAAACGAGTAGTCCGAACTTTATCAAATCTGAGACGTTTCTTGCTAATCTGACGCCGTGAAAGATTCAAGTGTTCCTGTTAGTTGTTTTCTTACAAATTATTTCGCCAGATGTCAGACTTTTCTACTATCTGGCCTCCATTGCAACATTTAAGTTTCCATCTGGATGCGTAAGAGCGTTTTTTAGCTTTCTTTTTATCTAATTCTTTCTTCCCATAATGCCTTTCTACTGGTGGCTTCTAACTTTCAACACAGCAGCTCTTTGGAGATAAACTCTTCTACCCGCCATATTTCTTTGTTTTTATCATACTTTTGGTATGGGAATCAAAATCGTTGTGGCTTCGTTTTTGGAAATGTTATACTGTCGAGTCTGCTGATGAGGTATTTTGGTTTTAAGACTTTATGGAACGGTGGAGAGAAAGAAGAGACGAGAGGATAGTAGGAATCCCCCCCCCAAAAAAAAACATTGACGACATGAAGTAAAAAAAAAAAAAAAATAAGAATAGGATTGGAAATCAAAAGTTAATAAGATTAGAAAGGTGAGGAGAAAAAAGAAAGAAAAAAGAAAGAAAAAGAAAGAAAGAAAAAAGAAAGAAAAAAAGAAAAAGAAAGAAAAAAGAAAGAAAAAAGGAAAAAAGAAGAAAAAAAGAAAAGAAAGGCTCCTCTCGAAACGAGATCTGAGTTCGAGAGTCCAAATCACGCGGGAGTTGATATGATATTGTTTTAATGTCACGTCCCTTTAAGACATACGTGATCGTTTCATATTGCCTCCAAAGTTTACTCCATTGTTTACTTTTTCTTAGCCTGGTTCTCATTCAATACTAAAGAGATCAGTCTACCCTACTATTTAACTCCTAACTGAAATGGAGGAAAACAGAAGAAACCATTAGCTTCTGAAGGGAATTTTGCGAAAATGATCGCACAGCAGTAGCTCGAAATTTGAAAATCTACTCCCCGATAGAGAAATCAGCGAGACGAGTTCAAATCCAATGACAGTACAATCAAATAATCGAAATAAGTAAATGAATATCTATACTGATGACACAACAATTTACTCCTGACTTAATACGAAATATGATCGGCTCGATAAGGTCAAATTGGCAGCTGATCTAAAAATGAGTTACAATCTGTTGTTTAATGAGGCAAGGAGTGACTTGTTAATTTTAACACCTCAAAAACAAAACTGCTGTCTGAGAGAGACCTTTTTGCCTCCTATGAGAATAGCTGACTCATTACACCTTTTCGGGCTAACGTTTTCAGATGACATGAAGTGGAAACGATATATTGAATCAATAGTTAAGTTTACAGCTAAGAATGAAGATTAACATTCGCCGTTAAGTTTACAGCTAAGAATGATGATTAAATTCGCCGTGCCAGGCAATTATTCCCGCCAGAATCTATCTGACGTACTTATAAGTCTATCATTCGCCCTAGCTTTGAATATTGCTGCTACATCTCGCCTAGTGTTCCTGCTATATATTTATAAATTCTTGATAAATTCTAAGAAGAATCGACAATGTTATTGGTCCTGACCTGACATCTCGGCTTCAGTCAATTTCCCACCGCCGTAACATAGCTTCAATGTGGCTTTCTACAACATACTTTCATGGTATTTGTTCTGGTAAACTTTCCTCTATGGTACCTAGAGTTTGTGAATTTAAGTGCAATACTAGATTAGCGATGATAAGGCCTCATAATTTCACTATCGAAATGGCTAGATGTAACCGTAAATCTATGCTAACAGTTTCCTTCGTTGCACATCTTGGTTTTGGAACTCTCTTCCCAGTCAATTTTGATCTTCAAAAATTTAAATGCAATATTGATCGTAAACTTTTGTCTTCTTAATTCTTATCATAGTAGTTTTTGCATATCCACTAACACTCGGTAACCATTTGCGTCTTATTTTGTTTATTTTTATTTATTCATTTCAGTTTTCGATTTTTAAGTAACGTATTAAAAATTTGTTTTCATGTCTGCATTTTGAGATGAGCTCAGATCGTTTATTTACTAAATAAATAAATTTTGGACGAATGAATAGCTTTATCTTCCCAGACCAAAACAAAATATTAAATAAGCGACTTAAACAAATCACCACAAAAGTTTTTACAACGTTAATAAAACATTGAAAACTGAAAAGAATAAATAAATATAAAATAAAAAAAAACAAACAAAAAAAACAAATTAATAAATAAATAAATAAAAAGCCACTACCGCCAAAATAACCGCCGGAATGGATTACGCACTATGCACCACTGACCCATATATATATATAAATAGTCGAGAAAAATCCTACACTATCGGCCTGACGATTGCGTCTAGCATGAAACTATCTGTCGCCTCTAATTGTTGACTTCAATGTTCACTATATATATATATATATATATATATATATATATATATATATATATACATAAACAAATGGGACAAATTCAGATAGAGTAAAAATTCACTATTCGTCGTAGGTTTTACTTTTAAAAAAGCTCAATACAAATTAGAGCAATATATTATTATTATTATATTTTTATAAGGGATTATAAGAGATTGTATTTCTTCAGGCGATGGTAAGTAACTGGTGATTAAATGATTTACTTTATCAGGCGATGGTAAGATATATATATATATATATATATATATATATATATGTATATTTCATTAAAAAAGACAGACAAAGCACTACGGTTAAGCTTTTTATTTAATTTTTCTTGTGTTCTAACAAGAGCTTTACACCTATCTGATCACAGCTCCATTAGAACCCATTTAAAAACACACACAAATTTACCCGACTCCATTAGGAACATACTAGTAGAAAGCACAAATATATTAACTGCATCCACCTGCAAAAAAAGACTAAAAATAATGGAAGGTTTATTAATAAAAAAGAAAAAGCCAACTCTTAACAATATAAACTACGAACAAAGCCACAATGTGCTAACCGTATTCGGAAATGAAAACATTCCCACCACATACTAAGACATACAAAGAACACACACATACAATTAAAAAATCGAATCATCCTTGATAATGGCTAAAGGTATAGCCAAAAGCGCTCGGAAATATAAAACATTTGGACAGTTCTTACACACCCTTTGAAGAAAAAAAGAAAGCCCTTGTTAGAACACAAGAAAAATTAAATAAAAAGCTTAACCGTAGTACCTTGTCTGTCGTTTTTAATGAAACATGCATAAAGGGTGTGTGTGTGTGTGAGTGTGTGCATGCATGTGCAATCGTGTTAGTGTGTCAATGGATAGAAATCAGGTTGAAAGAAAGATATTTTTATTTCGTATGTATGGAAGATTATAAAATCGTCTTTCACCCCTGGAGAAATATTGGTTTCTACTTAAATATTTAAATCAATGTCAAATGTAAACTCGCAAATTTCCTAGCTGTAAGGCCCCTTGTAAATAGAGCAAAAATAGAAAGAAAGAAAGAAAGAAAGAAAGAAAGAAAGAAAGATGGCAAAAAATACAGAAATATGAAAATGAAAGAGAAGAAAAAACGAAAGAAAGGATTAAAAAGGAAAGAAAGAAAAGAAGGAAAATGTGAACAAAAAACAAAAAAAAGTAAAGAAAGAAAGAAAAGAAGAAAGAAGGAAAAAAAGAGATGGTAGTGAAAGAAAAAAGAAAGTAAAGACAAAGGAAAGACAAGGAAACAAAGAAAGAAGGTATGAAGGAAAGAAAGATTGAAGGAAAGAAGAAAGGAAATAAAATGGAAAGAAAAAAAAGGAGAAATAAAAAGAAAATAAATCGATAAAAAGGAAAAAAAAAGAAATACAGAAAAAAATATGAAAGAATGAAGGAAAAAAAAAGTAAATAAAAAAAGGAAAAAGAAAGAAATAAGAAAAAAAGAATTTAAAAAAAAAATTAATATAGTTTTGTTTATACAATATTATATTAAAATCTCTTATCACTGATTGATTGAGATAAGATTATCGGGCAATATCGAGGGCGATTTTAATCACTTTTCATTTTGGACCGTGACTAATTGTTTTCGCCTGGCAGATTTTCTTATCATGGAATACTCGATTTTATTTATGTTTCAATTAATATTTTTTTTCCTTGCCATTTCGTTTGTTCAAGGGAAATCTCCAAATCCACTGGGACGGCTTGTCTCCATTTCCCTGACATTCAATCTCCAGAGCGACCATTGGCAGTTGACTCGTGGACAGAGTAGCGGAATTCACATAATCGCGACATGTTGGCTTATAATTAAAGGAAACAGGAAGCAGATACCCGGTACCTTCAACGCTTCTAGCTTCCATATAAATTATGCCTTTTCTCCCAGAAAACACACACACATACACAGAGGGCGCGATGGGTAAATTGTCGCCTTTTTATATTTTTAATTTAGCGTATGCAGGTTTTTTTTTTTTTTTTGTTTTTTTTGTGATTTTGTCGACATAACAGTATACGAATGTCAGTTGTGCACCGTCTGTGAGAAGAGCACCACGAAATTTGGAAACGGCATCCTGTACTGGTTGGCATACACGCCGGAATGTCCAATACGAACATTTCAGAGTGTTTGGGTGTTAGTCTAAGGACAGTGTAGAAGATCACAGTGTTTGGAGTGATCACTAGTGCTTTGAGGGGGTAATGCTGCCCTGGGTAATGCGGATAGCTGTTGGAAGACCCTATATCTGGCAACAAGACTCTGCACCATGCCACACAAGCAGAACAACCAGACTCGGCAGTTAGAAAACATTTGCGGTCACATTAGCCCTTACATCTGGGCACCTAACTCCCCAATCAGCAACCCACCTTGATTGAATGAGAGACCACCAAAACCACTTTATATCACCAAAGGTGAACTGAAGGCAAGGATTATGGCAATCTTCATCAACTGAAACAAGGAGACCGTCCAAAAGAGATGCAGGAGATTCCGAAGTCGTCTGGAGGCCGCGGTTGAAGCCAATGGCGATTTTACTGAATAAATTTACTCTTCAGTATTTTAAGATACTTTTTGCATAATTTTGGTAAATATATCTGTTAAATGAGATGTCAGTTTTTTGGGGGAGGATGCGTAATTTAGACGTGTTCCATCCGAAACATATTAATAGAAAATACAAACATAATAACCTCATCTACATGTAAAAATTTTTTTTCAAAATAATGGAAGGCAATAATAATAAAAAGAAAAACCAATACCCAATAATGTTAACTACGAACAGGGCCACAATGTGCTAACTGTGTTCGGAAAATAAAACATTCCTGTAAACCTAGAATCATACACACAACCCATACATCTAGTTAAAAAGTAAAATATAAATCATCACTGATAATGGGTAAGTGTCATGCTGCATACCTAGATCAACAGAATGAACTCTTCCGAAGGATATATATATTACGCCTCTCAAGAGAGACGTGGAGTATTAGTACGGATTTGGTATTGGGACGGTAGTGAATCAAGCCGAGCTTCTCGGCTTGACGGTCGAATTCTCTGCCACTGAGCAGAGAGGAAACCGGATGTGGCACCGCCGAAGGGCAGAGTCTCGTTCGTGGAGGTTGACCAACCCGATCCCGTTTATACGGGTTCTACAGGCATTTTAAATTTGTTAAACTTGGCTTTGTGCCACATGCAACCCTCGTGTGGGGTGGTGGCTAGACACCGAATCGAGTCGAGCTGATAGCAGTCACGCCAAACCAGTCGAACGGTCTTACTAACCCTTTCACTTCTTTGTATTATTTCTTGTGTAATATATTCTTTGTTACTTCTACTGTTGTGTTTCGTGTTGTTCTTCCATGGTCCTAACCCTAGACCATAACAGTAAAATTATAGCCGAAAGCGATCGGAATTACAGAACAGTTTCTACACACTCTGAGTCCAGAAAAGAAAACACTTGTTCGAACACGAGAAAAATTAAATAAAAAGCTTAATCGCAGTACATTGTCTGTCGTCTTTAATGAAACATGTATAAATGAAGGATTGCTGCCTAAATACACAATATACATACATACATTTAATGTTCATTACTTATTGAAAGCCGACTCAGTATCATACTCGTACTAGGACTCAACAAGTCGAGTGATTGAAAAATTACAAATCTTTTTGTTGGCTTTCGTTAAATATTGAAAGTTATTAAATCTTATTCAATAATAATTATCTCTCTAGGTTATTGAGTAGGTTGATGCTATGTATAAGTTTCACTTTTATTTCTATTTTCTCTAAAACTTTGTCGTTGCTCGCATATTCGGTCCGTGGTATCGTCAAAACTCTTCTATAGAACCACATTTCGGTTGCTTCAAAACTCTTCATCTTTGAAGAGATAGTCCAGCATTCATTGCCATACAACTGGACAGATATCACGTAACTGTTCAGTACGATTTTCTTTGTACATAACGAAGTTTTTCTGTTTCTTAATAGTATGCTTATTTTCTGGAAGGCATCTTTGGCTATCCTAATGCGCCTTCGGATTTCAGTGTCACACTTTTCCGTAAACACTTAAATATTTAAATTTTTGTACTTGTTTGATTTTAGTATCCCCGATTTGTAACTGTTATTGTAATTTACCCACGCACGCATAGAATTTCCCTGCTAAAAATAGGAGCAGGTACTGCCTTTTGGAGAGGAAAGTTTCCAGCAGTCAGCTCTGACAGTCGGACCGAACATTCTTGCTGTAACACTCTCGTTTGTATATGTTTGTATTATTGTTTCTGTCATTATATTTGTTTAACTCAATTTCTCTCTTGTGCATTTTGGTCTCATCCTTTTTTTTTTTATCAATAATGTTTTCTGTCTTTTTCCAATTGATGTTTAGTCCTTTCTTGCATTCCCTCCTTACCTTCTGGAGAGGTTTTTTGTAGTTTCATCACTGTGTCATCAGCATATCTTATGTTATTATGACTTCCGCCGCCAATAATGAATCCTGGTAGGACTTCTAGTTCCCTTAGAATCATCTTGTTGAATATGTTGAACAGTTTCGATTCTTTTACTTGTCATTAAATTTCACCGACAATCATGACTCTCTTCAATATCCTCTCCTTTTTAGATCTAAGCAATCCTTTCCAGTTTCTGTTCTGTTATCCACTAACACAAACTCGTTAGGCAAATTACTAGCCGTTTTCACTCTTGCCGTCAGTAAGTCCTGTGAGTGTCAAATTCTCCAGGTCCTCTTTCACCCATTATTCAGTCGTAATTGATCTGTTAAAAATATTTTTAAAGCTTAAATTAAATGTGGCCAACGGCCGAAAGTGTGGAGCACACAGTGAGGATTGAACTCACTACTAGTTTTAATTGATCTAGCGAGGACATCTTAGTAAACATTACACCACAATATATATATATATATATATATATATATATATATATATATATATATATATATATATATATATATATATATATATATATATATATATATATATATATATATATATATATATATATATAAAAAAAAAAATATTTTCTGTTTATACGTTATTTTTATAGATATAATTTATTTAAGTAAATGCTGTGTTTTTTTTTTATTAAACACTATTAATTACACTTACCGGTCTGAATTTAATTAAAAAAGAACATTAAATAAATTATATCTACGGAAATAACGTATAAACAGAAGATATATTGAATAATTGTCGGTCTTAATATTTCATATTATATATATCGACTCTCCCGTCGCGTTCGACGTATGAGGGTCAGGCCGATAAGTCCCCAGGAAACCGACATCCCGACACCTGAGATTTGTTTATAGTGGTGAAGGCCTTGTGCAGGACCAGCCACACTTTTTAGAGGGACGAATACAGGAACCTGGTGCACCGAATGCATGCCACAAGGTTCCCAAACGACCCTCCACAGGTTTTGAATTCAGAGTTGTCCTTCTCCTAGACCAGTTGCCATCCAAGGCTATAGAACCCAGTCTGTCCTGCTATTTTACCCATAGCTGGAGGGAGAGGATACATACCTTTCCCAAGGGTATTAGCACGTAAGTGAATGCAGTGGATTCGACTGGAATTCGAACTCGGCTCTGCGATTCCTCAATCCAAGCCGCTAACCACTGCTCCACCGTGCCTCCTTATATATATATATATATATCAGTCAGTTATGTGTCATGTGTGATAAACGCTTAGGCGTTAGGCGATCATGCATCTTTCGATACATGACTGGCGAGGCAAAATTTTTCGCACTGTCTCTCTTTATCTGTTATTTTAGTGATCCAAAGTTCACTGGAAGAATGTTCATAAGAGTCTCTTGTAATGATTGTTCTTGAAAGATATTGCTGTGTAAGAAGAGTTTATGTGAGTGTGTACAAGGTATGTTCAGCATGTGAGTGGTGTGTGTGTGAGTGAGAAATTTGGCTCATGATTTCAACGGTCGTAGATTCGTTTGGCAGTTGAATTTCTCACTAATGAGATGGAAAAGACCTTAGCTTAAATAAGCGACTGTAGGCTCCAAATCGCTGCCCGGGAAGAATTATTCTTCACGTGCAAACGATCTGATTAGTTGGCATCGACCAATCGGCGAGCGATCTTTGGGGAGACTTAAGAAAGCTTCTGTGATCCGTTTCTCCCAAAAGTGCACAAAATTGACTACTTAAAAATAGAGCGATCACAAAATTGTCGCATTACTGCGATTTGTAAATTGCCTATAATAACATAGTGGTGATGAATTAACCAATGCATTATTGGCGTTGTATGTGATTTGTATTTTTGTATGTATGTTCGTGCGTAATAGAAAACTTTACAACTCTACTCACCAAGAATTTAAATGCAATCGCTATTCTACTGTCCTCCTAGATACGCTTCCTCTGTTCTCGGTCTTTAGGAATGTTCCCGATTCGAATTTTTCCACAACCAGTAATCCCTTGTATTTCGTTGGCTTTACTAATCTGCTTGGGGTGAACGATTAAAACAATAAATAAAAGTATATTTTTTGAAGATTATCCAGCTTGAACAACTAATGTTTTGTATACCACCCAATTGTAATTTCCTTAGGATAACTTCTTTTTGGTGCGGAAGGTTTCAATCTGAGTGAGGATTGATCTCACTACGCAGCAGTGATTGTCGATCACACCGCTCACTAATTCTTATCCCGTCCCGAAGCACAGTTTTTGATACCACGTGGCTTTTAAACGCTTTTATGATTGTGCGTAAAGTGTAAACTATGTTTGGATATAACACATATGCGACAGTCTTAAAGTAATAAATAATAGCTTTATTTAAAGAATAGCTTTATTTCTGAGGCTAAGTCAATGAGTTTAAACGAGCAAAAAATGTCCTGAAGAGATTGTAAAAATACCATAAAATTATCATAAACTCGTAACATCTCACATTACACGAGAAAACGAATTTGATGCCAGTCAATTCTGCTAAATTTTATTCGCCATAAAAATGAAGTTATTACCACTGTGTTATTCAAAGAATGGAATGGGTTTGTTTCTTATCAATATTAGCAGACGAGTTTCGTCCAGAGAACGTTTACATTTGTGCGTCATCCAAAACGCTTATAAAAGCAACGGGAGGATGACAAAAAAACCCGTTTCCGGATGGAATTAACTTCCGGCTGGATACGTGCTGAGTTCATTATAAATTTCTCACTCAAATGTAATGTTATATGTGAATAACGTGTCGCTGCCGACACTTAAGTTTGAACACAGTTTGCCAGTGAGCAAACACAGGCGATCCCATTATTGCATTATGCAGACCACGTGACCATAGAAGAAACGCGTTTATGGGAGGTAGCATGTGTCTAATTAATCGCTATTCCTATTCCATCCTTTATTCTATACAAATCGCTATTTCTAGTCTATCCTCTATACTATACGATCACTATTCCTACTCTATCCTCTATTAATATACGGACCGCTATTCTCTATTCTCTATACTATTTCTCTATTTAGATAACTATACGGGTTACTTGTCGAGTGAGTATTATCGAGCAAGTACTATTAGCGCGAGTTCTATTCAAAGGCGTCTGACACCAGTATTGTTCAACAGCGTTACTCTAGTTGTAATCTGTGATTACAAAGGTTCTACTACAACGAACATTACGAAAGTAACAACGAGTATTTGTTAACATCAGGCAAAGTGTCAACGAGTGTTTGTTGACATCACAAAATGTAAGGGTGAGATAGAAGTTTCTTATACGGAAAAATTTGACATTCATTAAAAAAAAAAAAACTTTATTTCCCACAGTTTTTCAGGAATATGGGTTTCTCAAATCCAGTAACTGTTATAACTCTTTCAACATTGAAGTTTTTATTTTTTTATAGCTTATAAACCTTTTGAATATTAGTTAAATGAAGAAAATATTTTTGATTGTGAGGATCTTTTGAAGAATAATAATAATTTACAGACACTTTAGTTGTTCACCGTAATGAGACTGGCCACAATTTTGACATAAAAAAATGCTCCCATGATCAAAGGAGAAATAATTTGCTGAAACGTGAATGTTTATAGAGTGCCTTAATCGTAAGGTCATTTACAGTAAATTTGCGCGCGTTGACTCTCATAATATTTCACCATTTTTGGCAGATCTTCTAATATCACAGTGTGGAATATCTACTCATAAAAATGATGGAAAGAAAAAGAAAAAGACTTTAAATAAATTTGGCTGAAAAAAATTTTGAAATTCCCTGCATCCATCTACCGTGCGTATGTGTAGTCCTACTAACATAAAATTAGTCTGATGAAGTCGTAAAGGACGAAACACGACACAAGTAAACTTTTTCCACTTTGTCATGACAATTTCCCATACGTCTAGCCACACTGATGTACTGTGATACAGCGAAAAAGTCTGCCTGTGGATGACAATATATATATGCTCCTGAAAAATTTATTTCGGTTGAGCTCTCTGGGGGGGAAGTGAGGGTTTGTAAACAGTGACTATTACGGCTAATAATGCACGACTCTTCGATAAATCGAATCGAGTTCTCTCAGTCACTGTGTGTTTATCTAAAAAAATACGCTTAAATTCACCTTCATCCCTACCGTGTGCCAACGGCTTAGGGGCAGAATCCTCAACTGACGCCAATTCAGTCGGGCCTCGATCCTAGCTAGAGGCAACTGGATGTCTAACCACACTGATGAGCAGTGATAAAGCGAAACAGTCTGTCTGTAGATGACAATTTATATATATATATATATATATATATATATATATATATATATATATATTGTGTATTTGGAAAACAATGCCTCTTTTATGTAAATTTCGTTAAAAACGACTGAAAATGTGGTGTGGTTAAGGTTTTATATAATTTTTCATGTGTTCTTATAATTTTTTCTTTTCAGGATATAAATAATATAAGAATTGACCAAATGGTTTATATATCCAAGCGCTTTCGGATATACATTTAGCCATTATCAAGGCTGAACATTATTTTACTTTTAACTGAATATATGGATTGTTTTATGTACGTATCTAGAGTTATAGGAATAATAAATATTAATTTAAATAATAATTTTCCTCCAAGCACGAATATAGTTAAAGGGAATGAAAGTGAAAGAAGAGACTGAGACAGTTCTAAGGATGAATGGGTTGACGCTGCATTTAAATATTTGAAGATTGTAGTTATCAGGGAAGTACGTAAACGGATGGAGTTCCACATGTGGGAAGGGCGAGAAAAGAAATTGTTGGGGAAGAGGTGATGGTTGCATCTCGCAATTTCAGCAATAAAGGGGTGGGACCTTAATGCCAATCTGGTAGCACGCTTACATTCGTGTATGAGGAAAACCAGGGGAAAAACTTTACTAGAGCAGTTGACATAAATATATTTATAGAAAATACATAGGGAAGCAACGTCACGTGGATCAAAAAACGCAAATTATCATTTTATCTATTTTCCCTTCAAATATGGGTCAATTATTAAGACTTGTATCATTATTATCTTAATAAACTATCACATCATGATTATTAAGACTTGTATCATCATTATCTTAATAAATTATCATATCATAATTATTAAGATTTGCATCATTATTATCTTAATAAACTATCATATAATGATTATTAAGACTTGTATCATTAATATCTAATAAATTATCATATCATGGTTTATTAAGACTTGTATCATTGTTATATTAATAAATTATCATACGATAATTATTAAGACATTGTCATTATTATCTTAATAAATTATCATATCATAATTATTAAGATTTGCATCATTATTATCTTAATAAACTATCATATAATGATTATTAAGACTTGTATCATTAATATCTTAATAAATTATCATATCATGGTTATTAAGACTTGTATCATTGTTATATTAATAAATTATCATACGATAATTATTAAGACATGTGTCATTATTATCTTAATAAATTATCATATCATAATTATTAAGATTTGCATCATTATTATCTTAATAAACTATCATATAATGATTATTAAGACTTGTATCATTAATATCTTAATAAATTATCATATCATGGTTATTAAGACTTATCATTGTTATATTAATAAATTATCATACGATAATTATTAAGACATGTGTCATTATTATCTTAATAAATTATCATATCATAATTATTAAGACTTGCATCATTATTATCTTAATAAACTATCATATAATGATTATTAAGACTTGTATCATTATTATCTTAATAAACTTCAATTATTAAAGACTTGTATAATCATTATCTTATTATTATCTAATTAAACATTTGCAAATTATCTTAATAAACTATCATATAATGATTATTAAGACTTGTATCATTAATATCTTAATAAATTATCATATCATGGTTATTAAGACTTGTATCATTGTTATATTAATAAATTATCATACGATAATTATTAAGACATGTGTCATTATTATCTTAATAAATTATCATATCATAATTATTAAGACTTGCATCATTATTATCTTAATAAACTATCATATAATGATTATTATTGTATCATTAATCTTAATAAATTCTCAATCATGATTATCAAGACTTGTATAATCATTATCATTAAATTATCATATAAATAAACTTTGCATCATAATAAACTATCATATAATATTAAGACTTGTATCATTAATATCTTAATAAATTATCATATCATGGTTATTAAGACTTGTATCATTGTTATATTAATAAATTATCATACGATAATTATTAAGACATGTGTCATTATTATCTTAATAAATTATCATATCATAATTATTAAGACTTGCATCATTATTATCTTAATAAACTATCATATAATGATTATTAAGACTTGTATCATTATTATCTTAATAAACTCTCACATCATGATTATCAAGACTTGTATAATCATTATCTTAATAAATTATCATATCATAATTATTAACATTTGCATCATTATTATCTTAATAAACTATCATATAATGATTATTAAGACTTGTATCATTAATATCTTAATAAATTAATATCATGGTTATTAAGACTTGTATCATTGTTATATTAATAAATTATCATACGATAATTATTAAGACATATCATCTTAATAAATTATCATATCATAATTATTAACATTTGCATCATTATTATCTTAATAAACTATCATATAATGATTATTAAGACTTGTATCATTAATATCTTAATAAATTATCATATCATGGTTATTAAGACTTGTATCATTGTTATATTAATAAATTATCATACGATAATTATTAAGACATGTGTCATTATTATCTTAATAAATTATCATATCATAATTATTAAGATTTGCATCATTATTATCTTAATAAACTATCATATAATGATTATTAAGACTTGTATCATTAATATCTTAATAAATTATCATATCATGGTTATTAAGACTTGTATCATTGTTATATTAATAAATTATCATACGATAATTATTAAGACATGTGTCATTATTATCTTAATAAATTATCATATCATAATTATTAAGATTTGCATCATTATTATCTTAATAAACTATCATATAATGATTATTAAGACTTGTATCATTATTATCTTAATAAACATCATGATTATCAAGACTTGTATAATCATTATCTTAATAAATTATCATATCATAATTATTAACATTTGCATCTTAATAAACTATCATATAATGATTATTAAGACTTGTATCATTAATATCTTAATAAATTATCATATCATAATTAAGACTTATCATTGTTATATTAATAAATTATCATACGATAATTATTAAGACATGTGTCATTATTATCTTAATAAATTATCATATCATAATTATTAACATTTGCATCATTATTATCTTAATAAACTATCATATAATGATTATTAAGACTTGTATCATTATTATCTTAATAAATTCTTACACTCTAAAATTATTTTCTAGCTTTAATAAACCTGCAATGGGTTGATAATCTTTAAAAACGAATCAATCATTAAAAGAACAGACCATAACTCTTTTTGGAAGATTTTGTCTTAATTTACATGTTTAAAACAATCAGAGATTGATGTATCATTAATCCATTATTACCCACCACCACAAAAAAAAAAAAAAAAAAATTCTTACAATCTAAATCTAATTTCTGGTTTTGAATAATCTGTAAAGAATTGATAAGCCGTACAAAACAAATCAATAAAAAAAAAATTACAAACCAAAAATGCATGGAGTTTGAAACGTTCAGAGTTTTGAAAGGGTTAATAAAATCACCTGACAATTTTCTTCGAGTGAGTTTCTTCCTTTCTGAATATTCAAATGTGAATTACCGATCAACGTTTAGAGCATGGACGATCATAACTCTCCGCAACCTCCGGTCTTATATTGACTTTCCAAGCGTAACTTAGATGTGGCACAAGTCCGAAAGTATAGAGCACCCAGTGAGGATCGAACTCATTACTCAGTCGTAATTGTTGTTATTTTTCTCTCCCCCATTTGCATAAACACGTAGGTTACTCACTGTTTGTCCCTGTTTCTGGAGACTTCAGTATATTCTGTGTGCATTAGATTTGCCAGGCCCACTTTCCTTATATGATTGTAAGCATCTTTCTTTATCATTCCCATTTCTCATAAAATATTCTCGTTGATCAGTTATTCTGCCCATTGTATTCACGACATTTATCGGTAGAACCACATTTTTGTCACTTCACGTCTCTTCTACGTCTGTGAAAAAAAAAAATTCAGCATCCACTGATATGTATGAGATTAAATATTAAGTACCATCTCTTTTTACATTGCTTAGTGTTGAGATGTTGGGAGTGTTTCCGCGTGTGTGTATTCAAATAAAGACAAACACAGATGTAGGGGAAAATACTGGTATATTTGAAGAGGTATTTAACAACAGAGTCATTAGTAATAACGAACGCCGGTTAGTAATAACAATCAGCAAGAGTCTAAAGTCCAACGGCAACTTCCGGTAGAGAGACGGAAGTGTAATGGTCACCTGATCTCCAGATCTCTCTGGTCTCCCCTGATCTCTCTAGCACTGACCTATATTGTAAAGAGATCAGGCCATTCTCTTGAGAAGATGGGTGCGCCCTAACACTTAGTTTCGAAAAGGCATCTTCCATTATGCATATCCGTCTTTGGTTTTGTGTCACACTTTCTGTCATTTGTTACTACACTACTCAAATAATAATAAAAAAAATCCCGTCCTCAGTATGATGATAAACTACTTACCTGGATAAGACATTAAACTATATCCGACAGCAAAGCTTCTGATCAGAAAGTTTTGAGGAGCGTGAAACCATTTCTTAATTGCTGGTGTTCCCAGATCAACCCTGACCCGAGGTGGTAGCATCTGTTAGGGTGCCTGCTTTGGGCAAAGAGTTAACCCTCAAACTGGGGTCAAAACGAAAATAAAATTAATACCAGAGAAACATTTTTGTAAAAAATTATTACCAGCAATAATTTTTTGAAGAGAACATTATTACCAACAATATATTATTACCAGCAATACTTTTTTTGAAAAAAAATATTACCAGCAATAATTTTTTGGAAAAAAATATTATCAAAAATACTTTTTGAAAAAAAATATATTACCACCTATAAAAATCTTATTGGCATTAAATAACCCATTAAGGTTGATATGCCGTAAAACATACCAAACCAAACTAAAAAAAAAATCCCTCATCTCCCTTCTTTGCTGATAACCGTACATTCGCTTTTCTTATCGTTAATATTCCTTTCTTCTTGCCTTTCTTTACTACCTCATCTAAGAATTCTTTCAAGTCCTTTTATAATACAGTCATCAACGTCCTCTCATCCGCATATCTTTTTTAAATCAAAATAACCCATGCAAGGCTGTAAAGCCACTAAGAAGCAAAGGGTTACTAAATGTGGAAGAACAGCAAAAAAGAGAAGCTTTAGAACAATAGAAGAGTAATCAGAAAGACAGTAGATAACGGTTGACATTTTCGAAGATCAAAGTTGACTAAAATTAAATTTAAATTTAAATTTTCGAAGATCAAATTTGACTGTAAAGCCAGAAGAGAATTGCCCAAATGTAAAAAAAAATAACCAAGTGTTAGCATAGTACTCACGATTACATCTAGCCAATTCAACTGTGAATTGATGTGGCATTGACACCATTCTAGTACCGCGTTTAAATTCATAAAGTCTAAATACTATAGCTAAGAGTTCATCGGAACAATTGCCATGAAATTATTTATAGAAAATTCACAGGGAAACTACACTACGGCGGTGGGAAAGTGACTGAAACCGGGGCACCAAGTCAGGATCAATAATATTACTCATCTTTCTTTGGATTTTATCAAGAATCTCTAGATATACAACAGGAGCTTCGGACCAGATATGGCAGCAACATTCAAGGCACGGGCGAATGGTAGACTTATAAATATGCAAGATAGATTCTGGAGAGAAAATATGAGAGACAATGAACCGACATTCTTAGAAGCAGACCTAGCAATGCATCCAATATACTCATACCACTTCATATCAGCCGAGAACCTTTAGAGCAAGAAAGTGCAACGAATCACTATCATGGAGGTTAGTATCAGATTCCCGCCGAAAATATATCATGGTAGGTCTTCTAATTATCTTAGGATCGTCTCACTGGAAAGATTAAATACATCCGGTGAGAAAAGAGGGTTTTCTCTTATTCCCTTTTTTGTAATCGTTCTTCGTTCTTTGTCGCTTTTAAAGGCTCTGCGTTAAGAGATCGAGTCGGGGACGAAAATAATTAAAAAGAATAATATATAACACAGTAAATCAAACAAGTGAACTATAGGAACATCAAGTGTCGAACGAAAAGTATTTATTCCTCAGCGCGCCCACGTCTTTACCAAGTGTAAAGTCGGTTTAACGGTAATACCGTGGGAAAAATATCCAAACCCTGTCTGCACTTCTCCTTTTTCGAGATGCCCCAGTCGCTTGGAAATAATCCCAGGCCTCTCCTGAAAGAGAGGTACTGCCTGTCGGGAAGGCACTTCTGTGGCTTGGGTTTAATATTTTTATACTTCCGCGGCATCTGCCAGGTAAGATAATGCAAAGAGGAATTCGTCTGTTCTAACCTTCTGAATGTCTTTTTCGTTTGAGTTATAAAATAAAGTATATCTGTGTACCGTAATAAGAATAGATTAGATGGGGTACATGTAGTACAGATACATGTAATGCAAGCCCCTTTTCATGAAGATGAACTAGTCGAAAGGTCTCTCTTTTCGTGTCGTACTCTAGACATGTTTTGTGCCCGGTTAATCGCAAAACTATTCCAATTCAAATTATATATCGTCGTAGACATGAAAACTCCATTGACACTTGCCGTTTTTAAAGAATTATCGAGATTCTGCCTAGAACTAGTCCTGTAATCGTTTTTGGTTTTCCTTGTCCGAAGACAGATTGAAGATTGGGAGCATGTTATCTCGAATGGCAAAGTAAATTGGTTCAATCATATTGGTTTATTCGGGTGGAAAAAAGTGAGATGAGGTCGTTTTTTTAAGGTGAAGAGCTATGAGCATTTTTTATCCAGGTACGTGTAAAAGTTAGTTCTTTCCGTATAATATTACAGACTCGGCTGGCTCATATATCTCGTGTTTCGAGATTACAGAGGGAAATAATAAGGAAGACAAACTCGTAGGTAAGTAATGAAATAGAAGGTTTACTACTTGAAGGTACACTTAACAATTGACTTAATGTTATCTTGGTATTTAACCAAGTGTCCCACAGTGAGAGATGTAGCACAAGACGGATTTAACGTGGGTTTTTTCGAACCCGTAGACCCAGGCAAAAAATTCATCGTAGACACCGTAATAACGGGTTTGCGTTTGTCTACCTCCCCAGACGATATTCTGTCCTTAAGCATAACCTCGTCTAGGTTCCTCTCTTCCCGGAAGAAGAGAGCCGACAAGCAGTGTTACCAAATGCTAATTCGACTCAACTCCGCTTAACTTCGCTTATTTGGCGTGTCTCGTCCAAAGAAAAACACCTAAATCCTACTCCTGTGATCTCTCTTTACAAGAGTCTGATCAAACCAAAAGGTAGCATTGCATCGCTATCAGAGCTATTGCTGCCCAGTCCCCACTGTCCAGACATTACAGAGCTCAAAAGCGTTTACGCGGCCTTGCGAGTGATGAATTATCTTACACCTTGTAACCCTTTTTCCACAGACTAAACGCTGTTAGCCTCTCACTATTCTATCGCTATTTCTGAGAAATATTAAAACGAGCTACATTCGTTAATTTCATCATCTCAGACCTTCACACTAAGTACTCGCCATACAGCGTCAAATCATCCTCATCCCCCTTCTTATTCCATTAGTAAGGAGGAAGTTCCTTTCAGAGAGCTTTTTCCTCAGAGGGACAGCTCTGTGGAACAAACTCCCAAGGGAATGTTTAACCGACCACTACAGTTCAAGTATAGGCTGAACTCATATCTATCCTACATATTCTCACAATAATCACCCTTTGCTCTTTCTCTCTTACGGTAGTTTAATTCGGTAACCTTCTACCTTGAGTGGTTCTTGGGTCTTGTATCGAATTAATTATAGCAAAAGAAAAGCCTGGAATAGAATGCGCTTGCAAGTGGCTGTAGGAGAACCAACGTAGCCAACTTTTCGACAAATACAAACTCTTTATTGATTTGTGACGAATTAGAATTGAATCAAACAGTCGCCAATTTTAACGGAAATTGACGGATGATTCCAAATTTTGTTTCCTGAATTCCGATATCGAATTGATGGGACTTTCTTCTAACATAGCGGAAAACATATTGGACTTCATGAACCAGGAATATATTCTTAAATCTTTTGAGTGAGTTCTATCAAAATGTCCTGGGGATAAAGTTTACCTTATTCCAAATGAATCAAAATTTTACCATTTCAAATAATCCTGCCTGACGAGAGATTTTGGTAGAATTCAACGGCGAGTAATCAATTTTATCGCTTTTTTTTTTCTTCTTCTCTTATTTTGTACTGTTGATGCGAGCCGTCTCCTTCGGTCTATTCCCCGGGCGTGTTGCCCACTGAACAGATAGATTAGATAGTAACATTCTCATAATCACGGAGTTGATTATATCTTAGAAAATCTGTTGAAAGACTTGCCATAATTCTCTTTGGCGACTGGGCAACTAAAATGATTGCAGGAAAATAACAAAAATATTGCATTTGGGAAAGCGTATCAGCAAAAATTCGATGGTGGGATTTTCAATATTTTTATGTGAGTGAAGTGTTTACAGTCGGAATATAACTTTTTGTAAAATGTCATCGAAAAGATTAGAAAGAAAAAGATTTTTATTTCAATGACATATACATATATTCATAATTCTGGATTACGTTTAGTTATTTGATTTGTTTTTTTTTACGACTTATCAACCATTTGCAGGCTATTTAAAGCCAAAAATATTTTTATAGTGTAATTTATTTTAGGAGATAATAATGATTTACTGATACAAATCCTACTAATTAACCCATAGCTGGGAAAAAGAAGTGAATTCATAAATCTCCCACGGTAATTTGTGGGAAAGTGAATAACTTGAACCCGAACGGAATTTGAACTCGGCTCCGCGTTTTACAAATCGGAGCCGTTTCCCATTACACTAGACGCACGTCTCGTATTTTCAGGTTCTATGTTGCTTAACTACGTGGGCCGGTGTTTCAACGTGATATAGGTGTAAGCCAATTCTAATAAGTACAATATTATATTTATAACTTAGGGTAACATGCGATTGATTTTGACGCCCCCAAAACGTATTTTGGGCTGTGCTCAAACTGGGACACCATTTTATTCTATCTGTGTGTGTATGTATGTATGTATGTAGGGATAGCTGGCCACTTGTATTCGAGGATACCTTTCTACTAGGGCGGCTCGTTTTGTGCTTGTTCAACAACCACAGAACCCACCTGTAGTTTATACTTCAACTATGCTGAACAGACCTTAGTTACAGTTTCTGGGAAAGAGCGTGTTATCTAGCGTGATCCACAATCTGAACAAGGCCAGCACGCTCAAGCCCTCGGCCACGATGACTTGTAACTTCGTGCTAGCACAGCTATCGACGGCACCCAGGGGTTCCGTCTACCTAATTTCACTCACAAGACTTGGATCAACACGTGGTATAGTTTTCAGGCACTTTACAAAGGTGTCGCACGCTAGGGTCGACCCCTCCAGTCCGATAGCATCAGGAAGCCGCCTTCTCGACAAATCGTCTATCGTGAGATTCGAACTCAGGTTTCATTCTCAGAATACAAACATTCTGACCACTCGCCCACGTGCTCATTCTATCTAATAACAAATGACAGAAAGTTTGACTCAGAAACGCGAAGACAGATATGCTTAGCGGATGGTGCCTTTTCGAAACGCAAAGTAGAAAGAGATGCTACTTAATATATAATCTCCTACATGGCAGTAAATGCTGAACTTTTTTTTCAAAGATGTAGAAGAGACATGGAGTCGCATTGGTGTGGTTCTACCAAAGAAAACTGAGAATACACCGTTTTTGATAATCATTTTAGAACTTTGCCCAGTATTCGGGTTGCTTAAATGTTGACGTAAGGCATAGCATAAAAGATTTTTTTTTTTTAATGTTTTAGCTTGGTCTAATAATTAGAAAAGAAAGACATTTCAATGGAACTGAGCTATTTGAATTGGTAGAATACTTGACTACATAAGAAAATAACGTATTTAGCAACTCTATTCAACTTTACGTTTGAATGTTTTTTCTCTTTTTCATTTTGGCGTCGCTTAAGCAACACTGACGTCAGTATTCAAATATGAGTAAAGTCGCTTGTAAACAAGTTGCTTAGAAAAAATTCCGTTTCGCCTCAAAAAATTGACGCCCGAAAGATATTGAACTCTAAAGTGATATTAATCTGGGAAACCATTTCACTAACCTTTTCTCCATGCATTTATACCATAGTATTTACAAAGACTACTGAGCTGTTACGCAATACCAGTCCTCCTGTAAGACAATCGATAATAAAATCTATAACAGATTTCCCAATTTGAAAGATGATTATGGGATTATTATTTTTAAAAATCTGTAATAAATTCCCAATTTAAAATCTATAATAAATGATATCTTTAATAAAGCTATAATAATTTGAAAGATAATTATGGGATTATTTTAATAAATCTATAATGAATTCCCAATTTGAAAATGTATAACAAACGATTCCTATAATAAATTTCCCAATTTGAAAGATGATTATCGGATTATCTTTAAGGATCTATAATAAATTCCCCATGTGAAAATATATAATAAATGATAGCTATAATAAAACTGTAATACATTTCCAAATTTAGGATTATATTAATTTTTAAAACTATGAATTTTAAGTAAAATAATATTAAAAAAAACATCTTTTCTATGAGCTCTCATAGAAAAAATATCGTAATATAAAATATATGCAGCAAGTTCAAATGGAACCGACTCTACAACAATAATTCTAATCTTGCACAAGGAACGGATCCTTCACAACGACTAAAGACGATTTACACATTAACTGGTTGGAAACATTCTTCTAAACCAAGTCCCAATTTCTGCACGAATTGAATCCAGTATTAATCATAGGAAGAAAACCAATTCTTCTTCCCCATAATATCGGTGAAACAGGATCGCAAATTAGAAAACTTTGCCTCATCTTCGTCCCCATCTTTCGCAGATAAAAGCACCCCAAAGATAACCATTTCTTTAATTTAATAAGACTTGAAGCAAAAAGCGATGAAAAAAAAAAAAAAAAAAACAGCTGTCGAAAATACCTTTAAGGTCTTTGGCGGGTTGAAGACAGCAGTTACATCATATAGGGAGATCTAATCATTTTTGACATTGGCGTTTCAAATAATTTTCACTTTAATTTTTAATGTTGCTTGCAAACTAATTTATTCAGTCTTAAACCAGAATCACATTAATCCAGTCAAAAACCATGCTAGTAATTTTTTCGTCATCACGAAGCAAACCCTATGTTTTTTTTTCCTGTCATGATGAATGGTAGTATTCGGAATGAGGCTCCTTATACGGATCGTCTATTGCGACTCAAGTTCACACCAAGCCTCGTATATACGATCCATCCCTAAACTGACCTAGGTACTTACTCGGTTCGACGTTGCTTAACTTCGCTGATCGTACGGGGACCTGTGTTTCAACGTGATGTGGCCCTAAGTAAAATCTGTTATTAATTAAAGGATGATAATTTAAAAAAAAATCGGTATTACCTCAAGCAAGACAGTAAAGCCTGTAAGACACAAAGGGTTACGAAGTGTGGTAGAATTAGTAATAGAAACATTAATAATGAGTAATTAGTAATAGTAATTAGTAATGAGTAATTAGTAATAGAAACATTAATAATGAGCGGAAAAAAAGGATTCAGGAGGAGAGTAGATAGCGATTGACATTGCATTTAAATTTTTACAGATGAAAGTTCGCAGCCAGAAGCGAGTTCCACAAGAGTGAAGTGCAAGAAAAGAAACTGTCAACATAGAACTTACGGTCGCATTTAACCAGCTCAACTGTAAATTGATGAGATCTCGACATCAGTTTAGTACTGCGCTTAAATTCAAAAAGCCTAAGCACCATAGTGAACAATTACCGTGAAAGTATTTATAGAAAAGATACACAGCCGCAATCTTGTGGCGCTGAAAAAATGACTGAAGCCGAGCCGCCAGGTCAGGACCAATAATATTGCTGATTCTTCTATGGATTCTATTAAGGAGCTCAAGGTAAATAAGGGGTTCCCGACCATATGTGGCAGCAATATTCTAAGCATGGACAAATGGTAGACTTAAAGATATGTAAGATAGATTCTGGAGAGAAAATATTGTCGCGGACGACACAGTAAACCACCAGCAGAACTCGCAATGGATTCAATATAGTCTAGCTACCATAAATACAAAAATCCTAGTTACAAAAGCGAAGATCTGATCTGAATAATTACTAACTATAGGTTACTTCGTATAACCCATAAATACACACCGTTACGAAAAATGAAACATTAAAAAAAAAATATTTTGATTCGCATTTAATTTCTTCGTCTCGGATGCTACCTGGATCTTACTAAAAACAAAACAATTTCCATGCCTGAGGATGACTGATTGTACAGTTGAAAGTACTTGCATATTAAGAAAAAGACCTTATAAAGCTTATAGTTATTAAAAACAAGGGTCATAAGGTTCATCGAGTGATTCGTAAGTTAATGCAACTTTAAAATTTTGTTTGCTAAAGGATTTCGCCATTTTATATCATTAACTTTACTAATCTACTTTTTGTATAAATGATTCATTGTATTGTATATATATATATATATATATATATATATATATATATATATATATATATATATATATCGTACGCTTTGCTGTAGAGCGGGGTTCTCAAACACGCAGTCTGCGGGCAGTATTGGGCCTGGTTTATAAAGTGGGAACCATTTTCATGACTAATATTTTCCTCAAAATCTGATAAGTTTAATAAATTTTTCCCCTTGCCCCTTCCATACTGTTTTTCATAAACAGTACTGAGATAAACCTTCCCATCAGTGCCAACAGTCAATCAATTTTAAGGTCAGTGAGGTCTGTTCTAGCTCCTTACAAGGGGAGGGAAGGGAACTTGATTTTGAAGCTTAAGGACGTAACCTGCATTAAATGATGAGGGACATGGTTTTTTGCCTTGAATTTAGACAATCTTTGATGAATTAAAAGATAAAAAATATAATTTTACGTAATTTTTTTTTAAACGATCGACTTAATAAACTGTTGCAATATGCGGGAAATTTGGTCTGCCTGTCCCCAACACTGAGCCCACCTTCTCTCTCCTTTCCACAGTTTCTATCACGCAAAAAAAAAATAAATAAATAAATAAATAAAAATAAAAATAAAATAAAAAATAAAATAACAAACTTAATTTATCTTTCTGGGTCCGGAGAACCTTGGTTGGGAAACTATCCCTAATAGAATCTGAGGATCCCATCCTTGGGACTCCCCCCCCACCGTCAACAATGTCTGCGGCTCCCGAGTTGGGAAACTGATCCCCTTACCATTGGTAATACCCTAGCTACAGGTCTGTTTCTGGCTTGCTGTACCTGATCTCTCCCTCAAAATAGTAATTGACCTTTGGAGTCTTTAACTTTGAAACTCTTGTCCTTAAGTTACGAGTAGCCAGTGTGTTTCGCCGAAGATTCTAACTGAAGTGAGTTTGACCCTCCTGTCTTGAGCTGTCGTTCTGAACCGAGATCAGTAAATATCAACACAAACAATTAGCAACGTCATCCTGCAGACAGTTGCCACTAAACTGATTTGTTTGTTTAACGGCATATCAACTCCTTCATGGATCATTTAATTTTCTTGAGAGCTCTGAAATGATTAAAATATGATACATGTTATTTTGCTGTGACAATTGTATATGACAGATGATACTCAGCTTTTTTGCATATACATGTCTGTGTGGACATTATTCCTAGAGGCGGTGTATTTGTGTTTTATGTTGTAGTTTTGTTGAAGTTATATTTTGGAATAAAGTTTGATTTCTTGACGAAATCGTAGGATATTATATGGATTAATGTTGTGAAAGAATTCTTTCATGATGGTTGTTTGGTTAATGTTGTTTAATGGCATCCCAACCTCTACGGGTTATTTAATGATAATTTACTTATTTATTATTGAACACAATTTTATGGATTTAACTAAATATATTTTGAACACGATTGTCTGCCTTCAATTGCCGATAAAATGTTTTGTTGGTCACTTTGCTATAAAATGTATTGTTAGTATTTCTACTATGAAATGTATTGTTGGTCACTTTGCTTTAGAAATGTATTGGTCATTTTACTATAAAAATGTATTTTTATACTTTCGTAGTGTTTTTGTTTTTCTTTCGAGTTCATATTTGCCCATAGATTGGGCCATAACAATTGCTATCACTCCGGGTCAGTGTGGACCTGGGAATAACAGAAATTAAGAGGTGGTCCTATGCTTCTCAAAACCTCCCCGATCAGAGGTCTTGCTGCTGGGTGTATTTTATCATAATAGCAAGGACTAGTCACTAAATTGAATGATGTTAGTTGACAAGATCATCTTTCAAATCAGAAACAAAACTGAAATTAAGTCCTAGTGAACGGCTTTTCTCGAGAAATACTCTTGAAAATTATAGCGGACTTACGTTTGCCGAGTCTTGTCGCATATTTCACGCATGTTCTAAACTATTCTCTATTAATCATCTGATAGATCCCTTTCTGCCATCCATCAGCATATTTGATGCTGAACTCCAGGAGAGTGACTCGTTGCCCTTTCACGAGCTAACGTTCTCGACTGACATGAAGTGGAAAGACAATATTGAATCCATTGCGAGGTCAGCTGTTAAGTAAGTTAGTTCACTCTGTCATGATAGATAATGTTTCTCTCCATAATCTATCTTATATATCTATAAATAGCTCAGGATCGATTAAATGGCAGAATCTCAATCTAGTAACACGCTAAAATTCAAGCTGGTAAGGCACTAAAACTGAAAACTGATCAAAACAATGGCTATGAAACTCTATGTAGAAAAGACAGAGGGAAGCACGTTACCTCGCTGAGAAAGTGACTGAAGCCGAGATACCAGGTCAGGATCGATTATATTACAGATCCTTTCTTTGGGCGTATCGTTGTTGTGCAACGGTTAGCAAGCTTGTCTGGCTCGAACAGTTACGACTGAGTTGTGCGTTCGATCCTCAATGGGCGCCCATACTTTCGGCCTTATGTTACATCATAGATAAACACCGTTACACATCTTTCTTTGAATATGTGTTCGGCGCAGCAGATATGGCAGCGATATTCAATGCATCGACGAGTAGTAGATTTATAAATGCGCAAGAGAGATTCGTACGAGAGGAATTGTCTTACACGACACACCGAACCAACATTCCTAGCAGTTGTTCAATATAATTACTCCAGTTCATGTCAGTGGAAAAAGTGAGCCGAAGATTTCTCAAAGTGTTGCTCTCCTTGATTTTAGCTGGGTCATGCAGTAGATGTTCTTTGTGGGGATTAAATAAAAGTAGTTTTGTTTAGGTTAAATAAAATATTTAAAAAAGTTGTACCTGTATCTACCAGGTCATTCCATAAGTTCTGTCCGAATTTTGAATAAAGAAAACAAGTGACCAAATGTTACATTTAATTACAGATTCAATCAACAATGTATTTTCCCTGATTATCTATGACATTCCTTCCATCTATTAACAAGCTTACTAATTCCATTACTGTAAAATTCTTTTGGCTTTGATTCGAAGAACTCACAAATGTCAGTTATAACCTCTTCCTGTGTTACAAAAGCTGTTTCTTCCAAATGATTCTGTAAGCTACGAAACAAATGGTAGTCTGAAGGAGCAAGATCGGGAGAATAAGGTGAATGAGGAATTTTCTCCCAACCAAGTTCTTTGATCTTTTGTGACGTGATTCTTGCTGTGTCGGGTCGCGCATTGTCCTGATGAAACATCACCTATTTTAGATTCACTAGAGCAGGTCTTTTTTTCCGCAAAGCTTGGTTCAAACGCTCTAATTACTGACAGTATATTTGAGCATTAATTGTTGCATTAGGTGGTAAGAATTCAAAGTGGATTATTCCTTGAGGATCCCACCAGATTGAAAGAAGAACCTTTTGCCCATGAAGTTCCCTTCTCGGCTGTGGCTGGGGTCCTTCCCCTTTCCCAAGCCACTGTCTACAACGCTTAACCTTTCGATACAAGATCCATTATTCGTCTTCAGTCCCAAGTCTATCGAAAAAAGGTGAAACAAGTTGGCGAGAATGGAGAGAAGAGCAGATGTCGACTGGGGATTTGAGGTTGTTTTCAGACAATTCATGAGGCACTCATTATCCAAGTTTAGGAACTTTTCCAAGGTGTTGAATATGACGATGAACAGTTGTATGGTTTGAACTGAGAACCACTGCCAATTCCTCAACTGATAAAGCAGGATTTTCTTCAAGGGCTGCTTCAAGAAGCTTTTCATCAAACTCAACCTGACGTCCGGTTCGATCTTCATCTTCAAGGGTGAAATCTCCACCTCTGAATTTTTCAAACCATCTTCTGCAAGTTCTTTCATTCACACATTCCTCTCCATAAACTGAGTGAATGTTTCTAGCCGCTTCGGCTGCTGAGTTTCCTTTCTTGAACTCATAAAGCATTATGTACCTCAAATGATTCTTGGGTACTTCCATGTTAGCAGGGTTTTAATCAAACAAAATTTAATTATATTGTTCTTTGAAATAAAATTTGATCAGTTTAAATGTATCTAAACATAAAAATAATGTTCAGCTCCATTAGACATTATAAAATACTCTTTAAATTTCGTTCATTTTAGCAAAAAGTTAAAATTCGGACAGAACTTATGAGATGACCTGATAAATTCCATTTACTTATACAACTTTACATTTTGTTAAAATGAACGAAATTTAAAGAGTATTTTATAATGTCTAATGGAGCTGAACATTATTTTTATGTTTAGATGCATTTAAACTGATCAAATTTTATTTCAGAGAATAAAATTAAATTTTGTTTGATTAAAACCCTGCTAACATGTGTGCGTGTCATGGCATTTCATTGCGTTTTCCCCTAAATGGACAACCGCGATTTCTCCACAGGGCTATATCTTGTATGTGAGAGAAGGCAAAAGAGGAAGAGTGAAAATGTGTCAAGTATTTATAAATAATGTGAATCACGTGATAGGCTCGCGAACAGATTTTGGCGGTAAATTGACTATGAGAACTTGTGCGTAGGCGTTGTAATGTTTTTCACATATACTAGCCAATCAGAAGTTGGAGAATTATTCAAGGCCTCTCTAATCCACTTTGGTGTTTATTTTGTACAAAAATTACTGTCGAAATCAAGTGGTAGCAGAATGCTAAACATCTTAACGTTAACGGGTTCATCACCAGATACAAACACTGACGTCGTCGTCACTCGTCTTTCGCAGTTACATTCAACCGAATTTCTTCATGCCACAAACCTGACACTTAAGATGACTCATGCGTGAAAAACTCCCGAACGCATTCACGTTTGAAGCTGTGACAAACTCAAGTGCAGTTTTTATTACAGCAAACAAGTGAGAAGTGTTGCGATGAGTGTCACCCCATAGAATTTAGTAGTCTATCCGTAGTTCCTCAGCATTTGGCCACAATTCTGCATCAAGGACATAATTTTCTCGAGGTTTCTCTTCTTTTTTTACTCGTTTTATTACAAACTATTAGGCATCGTTTGGCGGAAGCCAAGAGGAGAGGCTAATAGAGAGAATCGGTGTCCACAGATCGCTTAGCTATCTATCATCTCCACGTGGTGATTTTTTTCCACGTTGAAACTACGTAAGGCAAAAGGAAGGAAGGCTTGATCGAGTAGAAAAGCTAGTGACTGCTCTACTGTCGCAACCGTACTTGTTTTTTTTTTCCCGCTCGGTTTTGATATTCTATAAAAGAAAAAAAAAATTAAACAAAGACAGTTGACCATTGTGAGGTTCCCACCCGACGTCTTCCAAACTATCTCAACTTGGGTTGTCAAAGATCTGACTAGGACACTTTTTTCTTCTTTTTTTTTTTTTTGAGGTTGCGGGTACATTTTTTGTTAAGTCTACGCATCCTGTAAAATAGAGAGAGCTAATTCATCTTAAAGCATTTATAACGGTTGGAATATTTGCATAAACCTAAAAAAAAACAAAAAACAAACAACAAATATTTCGACAATTAAATCAGAAGTTATCGGTTTTTATTTCTCGGTCGCAGCGGATATTCTGGAATATAACTTTTTTCCCCATTTTTTGGTGGGTTGGGGGGGTGTTAAGGACGTCCCCGGAAGGGCAGGTTTAACAAACAAAACTATTCTCTTCTGGGCGGTTCACAGATATACATGCAAGGATGAAACATCAAGAATTTTAAGCAATAGAAAATAAAAAGACAATAAAGCAATTAAAAAGTAATAACACAATTAAACAATAAGACAATTAAGAAATAAAACAATTAAAAACAATGAAACAAGCAATAAAACAACTAAGCAATAAATCAATTAAGCAATAAAACAAGTATAAAACAATAAGATAATTAAACAATAAAACAATTAATAAAACTATCAAATCAATAAAACAGTTAAGCAATAAAACAATTAAACAATAAAACAATTAAAAAGCAATAAAAGACTAAGACAATTAGGCAATAAAAATATTTAAAAGATTCGGTCGATAACGAGTGTCTTGAAAAAAAATACAAATCCATGACACCTCTACACCAATTAATTATTTTAAAGCGTACCCCATTATGCATCGGAAATATGTAAACAAACCTATTTTAATTTTTGATCCGTATCTTGTATGAGCAGTGGAATGAAGTGTCAGCTCACCAACCAGTCGGCTCATATTTTCCACACGTGAATTTTCGCAAGGGTGTGTCTTGCAATGTTTTTGTCTTCTGGAAAAAACATTCGGCTCTGTTTATGTTGGTATTTGATTTGTGCAGAGTTCTATCCTAACACATGAAGAGTAATCTTAGTAACTGACAGATATATAGATAGGGAAAAAAAATAACAAAAACAAAGAAACGGGGTAAGCGAATCTCTCGCTCTCTCTTACCTTCCCATCCCCACTATTTTTATGTCTTCATGAGTTGAGCGGAGGTGAGGGTGGTGTATCGTATAACCACGCCGGAATTGGAAGCGGTGGGACGAGTTCATATTTCGGGTTAGCCGTTGCGTTCACTTTAAAACAAACGCTATTCGGAAAGGCATGAATCCATCTCTCCTTTCTGCGTCCTGGGTATGACAATAAACTATTGACAGCAATAGCTCCGATCGAGATGTTTGGAGGAGATTGGAACCACATCTTAATTGCCCTTGTTCCCAGGTCCAACCTGACCCGGATGGTAGCAACTGTTAATTAACCCTCAAATTGGCGCCAAAATACTATGTATAAAAAAATTTACTGTAAGAATAACAGTAATAAATTAAAAAATTTTTTTTACTAGCAATATATTTCCGTTAAGAAAATAAAATGATACCAGCAATACTTTTTTTTTAATAGAAAAACAATATATATATATATAACCTGGATCCTTCCTCTTGGAAAAAATTTTTTCTGAAAATATACATGTATGGGAATTTTTTAGATATATTTTTCATATGTATGTATATTTTCCACTAATATTATCTATCTATCTATCTATCTATCTATCTATATATATATATATATATATATATATATATATATATATATATATTTTTTTTATGGTTATACATTCTTTTTACAGATACAAATATTTAAGTAAATGGTCTGTTTATAATTCGGTGGACGAATATTTTCTGTGAAAATTTCTCGTACATTCAGGCCGGTAAATGTTGTTTAATACTGTTTATTATAAACAGAGCATTTACTTAAATATTTGTATCTATAAAAAGAATGTTAAACATAAAAATGTCTTATAATTGTCAGAATTTGTCCATTTCATAATGTGTGACATATATATATATATATATATATGTGTGTGTGTGTGTGTAAAAATATATAGAAAATAGGAAAGAACTCGTTAGGTAAATAATCCAAAGTTCTTTAGTATTTTTGTTATTATTTTTTAAAAATAGTGCTCGTTACAAAAGTAGAGCATAAATATAATTATTTATTTAAAAATATGATTCCAACGTTTGTTCTTTCTATATTCTGCATACCTGCGCACTTATACTTATATATATATATATGTGTATATATATATATATATATATATATATATATATATATATATATATATATATATATATATATATATATATACACACCGGCAGTACATTTTGTAAAAGAAATTATTTATGCTCCCAAGAAAATATTAAATTTCGGCATTAAATGACCCATGAGGAATTGATATGCCGTAAAATAAAGCAAACCTAACCAAACCGTCTCTTCTGCAATCCCGCTGGAGATGAGTTAAAAGTGTCAAATCTGAATACCAAATCGTGGAGAATTCAATGGGAAAATGCACCACTATCCAACACAAGGAGTCATGGCCATTCACGAGTAATGAACCCCTTACAATCTGAAAAGTCTTCTTCTACGTGCCGTGTCACTTGTGAACGATCATAGCTCTCCCCAACTTCCTACTCTTTGTAGTCTATAGCAAAGTTTTTCGGTATTTTTGTGCTATCCCCGCCACTCCTTGTTCTGTCATTCATTTACACAAGCTAGTTAAGTACAGGAACATGGTCCTCCACATGGTCTCTTCTTTAATATCTGCAAATTGTCATGTCTTCTTAGGGGAAAAAAACAACAGTAGATTGGTTTTCAGTTGTCTTCTGTTTTGAAATCAAGGTAAACCTTCCCTTAGACGGGATGCCATCCAAGGCTAGAGAAACCTGTCTACCCTGCTATTTAACACGTAGACCTGAGGCTGAGTGGAGACGAGATGGATTCATGCCTTTTCCAAGTGCATTAGTGCAAATAGTGAACTGTACAGTTTCAACAGCGGCTTGAAACTGGATAAAAGTTAAAACCATTTTGTAGAAAGAATCCGGTACACTTTATAAATATAGGAATCGTCAAAAAGAAATTGCAAAAAGATGGTAATTGCAGATAAGCAATATTCCACTAGTCCTACGAGCACCAGGATGTATGAAGAAAGGTTTGGTTGGTTGTTTTGTTTTATGGCATATCAAAACCTCAGTGGGTCATTTAATGCCAACAAAATTTTGAAATAGATTCTAACGATAGTTTGTTAAGAACGGTGTGTATGTATACATATATATTTGAACCATTTTTCAATTACTCTTATTTTTGAGTATAATCCAACTTCTTTTAAGAAATTTGCAATCTTGGATGGTTTTATTTTCGTAAAAGTCTATGATCTTTTCAACCCACCCTCGTACCTGGAAAGAACCAATATGGTTATTAATAAGAAGAGTTGAAATGAATTTATGCAAGGTTTCACATCACTAACATCATTCCTTGTTAACCTATGAATTTTTCACCCCATCCTCGTACCTATGAATAAACAATGCAGTTATTAATAAGCAGAGTTTTATATTAATGAGTATATGATTTCACAGCTCTATTTTTTAGCCCACTCTTGAAAATATTAAAAAAATAAATAACCTATCGAACGTACAGCGATTGTAGTAATAGGATAAATGAAAAGAGAAAGAAACGTACCTAGAAGGAAATTTCTTAACAACGCCGCTATCGAATCTTACCAAAATATAAATCTACGCCACCGATCTTTTCCAATATCTCCATTCCTGAAAGAATTACTCCCATCCCAAGCCAAGATACATGACTATAAACTAAATGAATTTAAATACTAGTAAGCAAAAAATTTAAAAAACATCACTGACTCAGTTTCCTTCATTAGATATTGAATTATGAGACATTAAAAATTGTTATTTGGCGTCCTCCATAGCTTGCCTGGTGTTTCAGCTAACCTGATGAATATTGATGAACGTTTCTAACTTAAAAAAAATTAAAAAATAACAATAACATTTTCTCTTGAATAAAAATACTTGTAACAAAATAAAATACATTTACACAAGCTAGATTGATAGATTCCCACAGAGGCCAACCGCAGCGATTAACATAAGATTTCCTTTTGTCTTTATTCAAATAAATAAATAAATATATATATATATATATATATATATATATATATATATATATATATATATATATATATATATTTTTTAACAATAAAAAATATTAAAAAATTAAAATCTTCAGACACACTGGGTTGTAGATTAATATTCTTTCGTTTTTTTTTATTATAATTTCATTAAGATTCCTCGACTAGTTTCGGCCAAAATGGCCATCATCAGGAGAAGAAATATTTCTCCTTGCTGGTAGCAGTGAACTACAGAAATGAATGTCTTGATGGAGAAAATGAACTTTGTCTGTAGTTTTCATTTGTTTTTTTATTATATTTTTATCTTTTTAACATGAATCTTTTAACATTCCTTGTGTTGGTCAAACAGTCTCTTTTAAGATGTTATTTGAGATAATAGCTGGATGGATCTATGCTTCTCTGAATTCCCCTGGTCAGTTTGACAGTTTTATTGGTCCTGGAGAGGGGATGTGTCTCTGTTAAGTGTTTGCGTGTGTATTATTTGGTTCTTAGCGAGTGAGTGAGTATGATATGTGTAAGCGTGTGTATTGCTGTGGGTGTGTGTTATCATTTGGCTCATTAGGGAGTGAATGAGTATGATGTGTGTAAGTGTGTATATGCGTGTGGGTGTGTCTATAAGTGTGAGGCCTCCACACCTCTGTAAGCATGTCTGTCTTGTGTGGGTGAGAAATGTGGGTAGGTTTTGATTTGTAGAGTTATATATTAGTACTATCTATATTGTTAAATTTATGGTTTAGCCCGGCTGGATAGTGTGTTTTTAGACGTTGTATATATATATATATATATATATATGAAAAAGGCTCAGACACTAATATTCCATGGATATAATTTATTACATTGGAATTGTAATCACGATCCAATTCATCAGACGTATAAATTCAAAAAGAAATCGGAAAATATGTATATATATAAACCACGAATATGATCAATATATATATATATATATATATATATATATTTATTAAAGACATTTTTATTTATGTTTAACGTTGTTATTTTATAGATACAAGTATTTAAGCAAATGCTCTGTTTAAGATAAACAGTATTAAATAACATTTACCGGCCTGAATGTCCGAGAAATTTTCATAGAAAATATTCGTTCATAGACAGGATTCGAACCTGCATCCTATACGGAACTGTCATATACGCTGACATGCCTTAACCACTCGGCCACCATGAACCTTATGGTAGACAAGGTCGAATTTACTGTTATAAACTACAATCTTCCATGAATCTCGTACATTCATAACTGCTCTGGCGTATCGAATGTAAACAAATGACGTCATATGTTAAGAAATGGACAAGGTCCGACAATTTATTTATTAAAGACATTTTTATTTATGTTTAACGTTGTTATTTTATAGATACAAGTATTTAAGCAAATGCTCTGTTTAAGATAAACAGTATTAAATAACATTTACCGGCCTGAATGTCCGAGAAATTTTCATAGAAAATATTCGTTCATAGACAGGATTCGAACCTGCATCCTATACGGAACTGTCATATACGCTGACATGCCTTAACCACTCGGCCACCATGAACCTTATGGTAGACAAGGTCGAATTTACTGTTATAAACTACAATCTTCCATGAATCTCGTAAACTTCTCGGAAATATCAAGATGTAAACAAATGACGTCAATGTTAAGTATTTACAAATGGACGTTAAATGACGTTTATGTTAAAGAAAGAGACATTTGCAATTTTAACGTTGTTATTAAATACATTTTTATTTAAATTAACAACGTTAAACATAATAAAATTTTTTTTTTAAGTCCGGTAAATGTTCTTTAATAAATATTCGTTCATAACATTTACCGTGAATGTCGGACCTTCATATAATCCATTTCAAAATCATATGACGTCATTTATGACATTTTGCTTACATTCGATACGCCAGAGCAGTTATGAATGTACGAGAAGGTGGAAGATTGTTATTTATAAAGTAAATTTTTACCTTGTCTACCATAAGGTTCATGGTCTTTTAAGTGGTTATATGTCAGTGGTTAATGTCAGCATATGACAGTTCCGTATAGATGCAGGTTCGAATCCTGTCTATGAACGAATATTTTCTTATGAAAATTTCTCGACATTCAGGCCGGTAAATGTTATTTAACAAGTTGTTTATCTTAAACAGAGCATTTGCTTAAATATTTGTATCTATAAAAATAACAACGTTAAACATAAATAAAAATGTCTTTAATAAATAAATTGTCGGACCTTGTCCATTTCTTTTAACATATGACGTCATTTGTTTACATTCGATACGCCAGAGCAGTTATGAAATGTACGAGATTCATGGAAGATTGTAGTTTATAACAGTAAACAGACCTTGTTACCATAAGGTTCATGGTGGTATGAGTGGTTAAGGCATGTCAGCGTATATGACAGTTCCGTATAGGATGCAGGTTCGAATCCTGTCTATGAACGAATATTTTCTATGAAAATTTCTCGACATTCAGGCCGGTAAATGTTATTTAATACTGTTTATCTTAAACAGAGCATTTGCTTAAATATTGTATCTATAAAATAACAACGTTAAACATAAATAAAAAATGTCTTTAATAAATAAAATTGTCGGACCTTGTCCATTTCTTAACATATGACGTCATTTGTTTACATTCGATACGCCAGAGCAGTTAAGAATGTACGAGATTCATGGAAGATTGTAGTTTATAACAGTAAATTCGACCTTGTCACTATAAGGTTCATGGTGGCCGAGTGGTTAAGGCATGTCAGCGTATATGACAGTTCCGTATAGGATGCAGGTTCGAATCCTGTCTATGAACGAATATTTTCTATGAAAATTTCTCGGACATTCAGGCCGGTAAATGTTATTTAATACTGTTTATCTTAAACAGAGCATTTGCTTAAATACTTGTATCTATAAAATAACAACGTTAAACATAAAAATATGTCTTTAATAAATAAATTGTCGGACCTTGTCCATTTCTTAACATATGACGTCATTTGTTTACATTCGATACGCCAGAGCAGTTATGAATGTACGAGATTCATGGAAGATTGTAGTTTATAACAGTAAATTCGACCTTGTCTACCATAAGGTTCATGGTGGCCGAGTGGTTAAGGCATGTCAGCGTATATGACAGTTCCGTATAGGATGCAGGTTCGAATCCTGTCTATGAACGAATATTTTCTATGAAAATTTCTCGGACATTCAGGCCGGTAAATGTTATTTAATACTGTTTATCTTAAACAGAGCATTTGCTTAAATACTTGTATCTATAAAATAACAACGTTAAACATAAATAAAAATGTCTTTAATAAATAAATTGTCGGACCTTGTCCATTTCTTAACATATGACGTCATTTGTTTACATTCGATACGCCAGAGCAGTTATGAATGTACGAGATTCATGGAAGATTGTAGTTTATAACAGTAAATTCGACCTTGTCTACCATAAGGTTCATGGTGGCCGAGTGGTTAAGGCATGTCAGCGTATATGACAGTTCCGTATAGGATGCAGGTTCGAATCCTGTCTATGAACGAATATTTTCTATGAAAATTTCTCGGACATTCAGGCCGGTAAATGTTATTTAATACTGTTTATCTTAAACAGAGCATTTGCTTAAATACTTGTATCTATAAAATAACAACGTTAAACATAAATAAAAATGTCTTTAATAAATAAATTGTCGGACCTTGTCCATTTCTTAACATATATATATATATATATATATATATATATGCGGGGTACTTAGTGGAAAGTTCTCTATATGTGTGATAGAGCTAGCTCATTCAGTTGCATGGATATGAGTTTGTAGACTTGTGTTTCACGCTTTTGCGATCATCAGACAAACCTCGTCAGATGATCGCAAAAGCCTGAAACCCAGAGTTACAAAATCATATCCATACAACTGAGAATATATATATATATATATATATATATATATATAGGCCTGACGATTGAGTCCAGCATGAAACATCCTGTCGACTCCGAGTGTTGACTTCAATGTTCACTTTTATATTTATATTTACATATGCTGTATCTCTGATATTGAGCACTTTATCCCATAAATATAGCACACCTTAAAACTATATCTCTTCATATATATATATATATATATATATATATATATATATATATATATATATATATAAGTAAAATTCCGCAGGTTTTTATGTGGACATTTTTTAATTAACTCTTGAATCTGGTTTTCAGGATTAAAGGTTTTCTCCATCAAAGTGTTCTGTATCGACCGAATAATGTAATAATCGATTCTTACTAGGATAGGCCAATATGGCCGATTGGGTATCACAGACCAACCAAGTTCCCAACTTTTTTCCTGATATTCCCGTGTATTGCGACCTAGCGTTGTCATGGACAAGAATAACATTTTTACTAAACTTCACTTTACTTCGCAATATGTAAAATGCAAGGTATGTAAGTGTATTTATAATTTATTCCTAACGCCACGTATGTTTAGTACACTCGTCACTACACAACTGTGTGGTTTCCAAATAGGGAAATTTATTCTTAACTGCAATGTGGTCCGAAAGTCTTGTCACCATACAGAATGTAATTTTCTATTTCAGATGGTTGACACGAGAACCTACTGATTGGAAGAGAGGCTGCTTGCAAGTGTATGCCTTGGAAATGATGTGGGCCATGATAGTGAATAAACTGAATCCAGTACATGCGCTATTTATTAGTGTATTACTTGTTCTATTGTTCTCATTACTTTTTGGTAGGGCATGACAAGACTTTCGGACCACCCTGTATAATTCTTAGTAAGGATCATACAGTCTTCTTTGCAATTGGTTTCGAAGAAACGGAAATTAATTCTGACTCAACCTAATCACTTCTTAGGTTTCTTATTACTTGTGCCTGATGGTTATCGCCTCACAGTCTTCTCACATTATATTTCTTATCGTTTGTCTCCTGTTGTTGTTCTTCTTCTTTTTCTTCTTCTTCTTCTTCTTCTTCTTCTCATTATTATTATTATTAGAATTTCTTACTTTCTTTCTTTCTTTCTTTCTTTCTTTCTTTCTTTCTTTGAACTTCCTTTTTCGCATTTGTCTCTACAGTAGGTACGACGAATTCATTTTACACACACACACACACACACACACAAACACACACACATATATATATATATATATATATATATATATATATATATATATATATATATATAAATATCCTTACTTTATCTGGGATGTGGTTTGTTTGTTTACCCAGACTCCGTATCCAGCAGATGCGTCCTGTGTAGCAACGGTTTTTTTTTTATTTTGTTTTCATTTCGCTTTTTTCATTTTTTTGTTTGTATTTGTTCTATATATGTGTTTCTTCTTCTTCTTCTTCTTCTTCTTCTTCTTCTTCTTCTTCTTCTTGGTCCAACTTTCTTGTCTTATCTTTTATTAAGTTAAAAGTGAATCGCACATCTGTGAGCGCGAATCGCTGTGACACAGAAATAAGGAAAAAAAAGGTAAAATCGAGATGATTTTGCAGAGATAGATAGATAGATAGAGAGAGAGAGAAAGAAAGAGATTGGGGCGTCTGAAGGGGGTAGGGGTCGGTCCGACGCCCAGTACGCCTTGCACGTGGCCAACTTCGCAGGATTCAGAATCTGTTCAGACATTACGTATCCTCTTCAACGTCGTTGTCTCCTTATTCTCAGACTTAAACAAACAAAAGTTTTTCTCAGCTATTTTTTTCTTCGATATTGGCTACACACGACCATAGATTCCTTCTTCTATCTGCCGCGTCCCTTCACAACTTTGGCGATCATGACCCTCCACTATTTCCTGTCGTTTGTGGCTCTTTATAAGATTTTGTCTTCTTCTTATCTCTCCTAAACCCTGTTCTGTCATCTAATTTTCTCAAGCTTGCTAGTTAGGCAATGCGTTGTTTTCCTCCGTCATTCATGCATTCTGTTCTCTGAGCATTCATTTTTTTTCAAGCCAACTTTTCTCATTATGTAGACTAGAATTCTCAACTGTCACTTTCTAATGTTAAATATGAATGCCGTTTTCATTTCCGTTTTCTAAAAAAAAAAATTATTCGTTGCTCACATTTTCGGGCGATGGCATTCTCAGTATCCTCCAGTAGAATCACATTTCTGTTTCTTCAAGTTTCTTCATCATCTGTGAGGAGATTATTCAATATAGGAGGGCTGGTATTATGTCACAGTTCATTATTCTTTTCTTTGTTTCTGTTGTATAAAAGTAAGTGTCGTTGCTGACAGTGAGAAACACGTCGATTCCATTATTAAGTAGATCATGTAATCATAAGGGAAGTGAACAAATAGGAAGTAGCGTGATGACTACACGTTCACAGTTCACTCTTCTTGTCTATCCACTATTGCTATACGTTCATTCTCTCTACTACTATACGGATTACGATTCTCTTCTGATCATTATATTATTTGGCGATTACTACTTGAACAAGTATTACTAGTGCGAATATTATTGGAAGGTGTTACTACTATTACCGGCGTCGACGAAGTCTCGAATATAACGAGAGCTTTTGGAATTGATAACGAGATTTCACTTGACATAGAATAAGTGATAATCGAAGCCGTCACAAAAATCATAACGGTTTTTTAAATCAAAATTTAAAAGAGAGAGGAACAAAGAGGGAAAGTACTGCAAATAAGGGGAAAAAGTCATTTAAAAGGGAGATAGAGAGAAAAAAGGGGGAAGTAAAAACCATAGCGAGGGGGGTACACGAAACGTGGAAGAAACAGGATGACTAGATATACATACAAAAACGGTTGAAAATTAACATTGACATATTTAATATTAACTCTTGTTCAAATAGGAAAAAATTACACATCAAAGCTACACCTAAAAATCATGAAGGACACCTTGAGGCGGTGTAGGGGTTAGAAAGAACAGTTACGACTGAGTAGTCAGTCGTTCCTCACTGGGAGCCCCCTACTTTCGGCCTTGTGCCACATCTAAGCTAAGCTTAGAAAAACACTATATATATATAGGCATGGTGGAGTAAGGGATAGCGGCTTGGATTAAGTAATCGCAGAGCCGAGTTCGAATTCCAGTCGAATCCATTACAATCACTTACGTGCTAATACCCTTGGGAAAGGTATGGATCCTCTCACTCTCCCTCCAGCTATGGGTAAAATAGCAGGACAGACTGGGTTCTATAGCCTTGGATGACAATTGGTCTAGGAGAATGACAACTCTGAATTCAAAACCTGCGGAGAGTCGTTTGGGAACCTTGTGGCAATCGGTGCACCAGGTCTCTGTATTCGTCCCTTCAAAAAGTGTGGATGGTCCTGCTCGAGGCCTTCACCACTATAATCAAATCTCATGTGCCGGTGTCGGGCTGTCGGTTTCCTGGAAACTGATCTGCTTGACCCTCATACGTCGAATCTCGACGGGAGAGTCGATTATTATATATATATATATATATATATATATATATTTATTTGGTTGGATAGATGTGAGTTTGTGACCCTGGGTTTCACGCTTTAGCGATCGTCAGACAAACTGATTAATGTTTTAAAAAATTTGGATTTATGTAGATTGCGTGTATTGGTGTTATTGTGGAAGTGGTGGGGGAAATTTCTGCGTTTTGTCATTCATCGTACTAACGCAAACATCGATGTATGCAGACACATATACATACTTGGTCGTCCGTCGGGACTCATACATATATAAACATATGTGGGCAGTTTCGGCTATGACACATGTATATATGTCATAGTGTGTCTTCTTCTTCTTCTTCTTCTTCTTCTTCTTCTTCTTCTTCTTCTTCTTCTTCTTCTTCTTCTTCTTCAAAACATTAATTATTTTAATTTATTCTTAATTAAAATCTGCAGAATTGATTTAAATATGTCAAATTTTAATTTCGTTTAAATGGGGTTTAAATGAGAAAATATATAAACAAAATTGTTGCAGGTTTTCTGATAAATCAAGAAAATATAAGTGAAATTATTCTGTTGTTCAATTATTTTATTTTTATTAGAATTAAAAAGTAATTTACAAAAAATTTAAATACGTGAAGAAAGTTTGTTGCTGAATTAATTTAGTTTTACACCAGCTGTACGTTAAATTGTCGGGAAGATTTGGTTCCCTGGCCGCGGTTAGCAACCAATCAAAAGGTCAACATTGAATTCAAAATCGTAACCAAGGCGACAATATCAAACTATGTTACTCAAATTACATCTTAATTTACACAGATGGTTCCAAGTTCAATAAGAGGACTGGATGTGCAGCCACCTCTAAAAATACAAGCCAAAAAATGGCCATCGAAAAAAGCATTTGTATTTAGCGCTGAATTAAGTGTAATAGACTTAGCTGTAGCTATTATATCAGAGAGCAACTCAAAGTAATTCATCATCATCTCAGATTGACTTATCAGCCCGCCCACTCCTAAGGCTTACGGCCACATCAGACACAAACGACGGTTTCCATACGATCACCGAAGTTAAGCAACGTCGAGCCTGATCAGATACTAGATAGGTATCTGCATGGGAATACCAGGTGCTGTAATCTTGGATCTGCGACTGGTGGAATGGATAATGGTTCGGAATTGTTAATCGCAGAGCCGGCTTCCAATTCCAGTTAGGTTTGTTATTCGCTTACGAGAAAATACAGTTGGGAAAGGTATGAATCCACCTCTCCTATCCCCAGCTATGGGTTGATTAGTAAAACTTGTCACACTAAAATCGTTATTATTTCCCAAAGAAATAAAAATTAAATAAATAAAATTGTATACAAAATATTTAGATTTTAGCATTATATAACCCATATAGGTGTTGATATGCCGCTAAACAAATACAATCAAAACATCCTATCCATAAAAAATAAAAAAACAGGAAAAAACCTTAGGTGTCAAAATATTGAACAGTCTCCAAAAACAATGAACTTCTGCTGGGCTCCAAGTTACCTTGGAATTAAATAAAGCTTAATAAATTAGAATACACCTTCAAGAATTTAAAATACCGTTTACAGACTTTAAACGAAAAATAGACAAATATTTAATTAAAATATGACAACAACAATGGAACAAAAACACCTAAAAGATACTGTATTCAAAACACTGATCTTCGTATCAGCAAAGTTTAATGGACACCAGTACTCGGAAAAAAAAAGGGCAAAGAATAAGCGATCCTGTTCAGACAAGATATTTGACCTAAAAAATCACAAACTTCTACGTGTTAACTCTAGATAACCAATCAGTAGGCACTACTTGCAAGAATCCATATACAGCAAAACATATTTTAGTAAAATGAGTCGATTATACTCCCATGAAAAAATACTACATGCCAGAAAGCTTGAAATAGTTGTTAATTCATAAATTTTTTACAACTTATCAACCCTTTGCAGGTTATTTAAAGCTAGAATTTTTTCCCATTGTATAATTGTTTTTTTTTAGTTAATAATGGTTCAATGATACAAGTCTTACTAATTAACCCATAGCTGGGGGAGAAGAGGTGTATTCCTAATTTATCAGAATTTGATAAACAAACAGGAAATTATATTCTGGATTCAAAATGGGGACTCAGTTACATATTAAAATCAATATATAAACTGATCCCTCACTTTGCAGTTAATATAGTTTCTATACATTTATATTGCAGAGAATGTAAATAAATCTAAAATACCTGCCTGTGTTGCTAATCTGTTTTTGATAATAAATTATAGTGTGCATATAGAGAGGGGGGTAAATTCTATATTACAATCAATATATAAATTGATCCCTCACTTTATGGCCACAAAAGTTTATATATATTTATATTGCAAAGAATGTAAATAAATCTAAAATATCTGTCTGTGTAGCTAATCAGTATCTAATTGGTTCGTTTTCTACGGTTTATCAACCCTTTGCAGCCAGAAGATATTTTTCGATTGTAAGAATTTCTTTAGGGCAGAACTAAAAATGATTTAGTGGTACAAATCTTACTAATTATCTTATAACTGGGGAGAAGAGATATATATATTCATACTTTACCCAAGGGTATTTGCGCGAGAGTATAACAAACACGATTGGAATTGGAACTCAACTCTCCGATTAACAATTCCATACCATTATCCATTATGCCAACCGCACATCCACACCTACAGCATCTGGTATTTCCCAAGCGGTCACCCGTTTAGGTACTGACCAAGCTCGGCGTTACTTAACTGCGTATGGGAATCGCTGTTTCAACGTCATATGTCCATAAGCCTTGAAAGATTAATTACGATCCCAAAGTAGAAGCCATTTTATCCGTCTTGGGAACAATAAACACATGTAAAGAATTAAATTAAATTAAATCCTGGATAAACGATAAACAATTAAAATTTACTTGACTCTCAAATAAACTTGAAATGTCCCCTCCCCATTAAACAAATCATGTTATTTAATAACCTTAAAGTAGTTGAAATGCCATTAAAAATATTATTATTTTATTTTTAAGCGTTTCACAAGGCGAGAAGCCACTAGCACGCAAGGGGTTACAGAGATTTGGAGAGAGAGCAAATAGGAATGATAGAGGAAAGGATGAAGAGAAGGTTAGGGGATAGATCAAGGTATCTGGAGACGTCGATTGACATTACATTTGAATAGTTGGAGATTATAGCTATCTGGGAAACAGGAAAAGGGAGGGAGTTCCACAGGCGAGAAGTCCGAGACATGAAGCTGTTGGAGTAGAAGAGACGGCCACATTTAACAGTTGCAACAGTGAAAGGGTGAGAGCGAGATGGCAGCCTAGTTGAGCGCTTAAATTCATGAAGTCTGGGAACCAGCGAAAGCAGCTCATCGGAGCAGTAACCGTCAGAGTATTTGTAAAAAAGTCAGAGGGGAAGCATACTCCACTGAAACAGCTTCTTTCCGCGAACCCTGTGAAAAAGACTCCCATGAGGATGTTTCCCCGATCACTCCAATCTTAACCCGATCAAGTCTAGAGTTAAGTTATGTTCCCCTTCTATCCATATAAACTACCCCTTAACTTAACCTTTACCTCGAGTAGGTCCTTGTACAGTGTAAACGTTACTGTAAAAAAATTGCTATTTCCCTATGCCTATAGAAAGGATATTCGGCTAGTGTAGATGCTCCTGATATATATCTCTGGTCTGGTGCACCTGTTATATTTCTCGAGGTTCTTGATAAAAGCTAAAGAAAGGGGGGTGTAATGTTATTGATCTTTGATCTAGGATCTCGGTTTCAGTCGCTTTCCAATCGCCTGTAAAGTATCTGCACTTCGACTCTTTTATAAATATCTTTTTATGACAATTCTTCTAATGTGCTTTTCACTTTGGTACTTTGACTTCACGAATTTAAACGTAGTAATAGATTGACAACAAGGTTTCATAATGTTACTCTCGAATTTCTAGCCTCGCTTCCGGCTTTTTTCTTTTCTGTCAACTTCGATCTTCAAGAATTTAAATGCAACGTCAATCGTCATCTCTTTCTGAGTCCTCTTCTCATATTGTCATTTCTCCTCCCTAACTTTTTTCTATTTTCTTTCATTCTCAGTAACGTCTTGCGTGTCAGTGGCATTATCGCTTTGCTTAAATGATTTTGAAATAATACAAATATTGTCTGCAGCATGGATGACATTAAAATTTAAATATTTTCTGTGATCTTGTATTAAAAAAGAAGTACTAGTTTAGTAACGAATAATTAAAAGAACTACAAGTCATCAGATATAAATATGGACTTAATTTTCGATTCTATCAAAGATAAGCATTTAATATTTTTTCAGACCGCTTGATTAATTTCATTAAAAAAAAAACAATTACAAGCCCATATCCGTGGATATCTTATTACAGAGATAAAGAAATATGTTCGAACAAAGTTTAAATAGAAGGCATCACGAAAGCCATAGTTCTTGGAGAATTTCAGGATTCACTCGACTTGCCAAAGTTTTACGGTGATTAAATATTCAATTTGAAGCATTTGTGGTTACACTCCGATAAACAGATCTTTAAATGCAACGGACCGTGGAGAGAAACCATTTGAAATACAAAAAAAAAAGAAGGGATTTGGCTTTGATAAAGAATCCGACATGAAAAAGGATATTATCTCTCTTACGCGTACACTTAAGTTTGCAATAGAAAAGTAGGTTTGAACGAAAGAGCAAGTTGGAATAAAAGGATACGCTGGAATAAAAGGGTAGGTTGGAATAAAAAGAGTAGGTTGGAATAGAAGGGAACTTCGAAATAAAACGATAGGCTGGAATCATAGGATTCCTTGTAAAAATAGTAGGTTGAAATAAAAGGGTAGATTGTATTAAAAAGGGTAGGCTGTAATAAAAGGCTAGGTTGAAATAAAAGGGTAGGGTGGATGAAAAAGGCTGTAATAAAAGGGTAGGTTGAAATAAAAAGGTAGGTTGTATTGAAAGAGTAGGTTGGAATAAAAGGGTAGGGCGGATGAAAAAGGCTGTAATAAAAGGGTAGGTTGAAATAAAAAGGTAGGTTGTATTGAAAGGATAGGTTGGAATAAAAGGTTAGGTTGGATGAAAAAGGCTGTAATAAAAGGGTAGGTTGAAATAAAAAGGTAGGTTGTATTGAAAGGGCAGGTTGGAATAAAAGGTTAGGGTGGATGAAAAAGGCTGTAATAAAAGGGTGGGTTGAAATAAAAAGGTAGGTTGTATTGAAAGGGCAGGTTGGAATAAAAGGGGAGGGCGGATGAAAAAAGGCTGTAATAAAAGGGTAGGTTGAAATAAAAAGGTAGGTTGTATTGAAACGGTAGGTTGGAATAAAATGGTAGCTGGATTAAAAAGGATAGGTTTGAATGAAAGAGTAGGCTGAAATAAAAAGAACTAGGTTGTATTGAAAGGGTAGGTTGGAATAAAAGGGTAGGGTGGAAAACTAATGCGCATTCACTTTTTGCGCAAGGAAAAAAGAGGAAGGACAGGGTGCAATGAAAAGAAAGGTCGCTATGAGTTGAACATAAGAACAATGGGGAAAAAGTGGGTCGCTAAGGAATGGTGCTTTCAGTCGCACTGAACTGTTGGCTTCTCAATCAATGTTCTCATGTAATAAAACTCTCCTTCATTCAACCTTTTGTTACCAGTGTTTTCATTAGACTTTTACTAATCAGAAACTATAAGCGTTATATGAACTTTATAACAAAACTGAGAATAAAACACTCGCATTCAACTAGAATACAGACGGTACTTCGACGTCATTTTACGGGATTAAATTGTATGAGTAGGCGCCCACATTTTTTTTAAACAATGTGAATTACATCTATCGAATACGGAAGCAGGAAGACGCAATTGAAACTATATATTCCATAAAATGAGGTTTGGAGAAAAGAGAAAGACTTCTTTTTTTTGTTAATGAACTTAAGATTTTATATAAAAGGAATACTGTACATTTAAAGTATTCTAAAAAGAATGAACAGATTATCTTTTTAAAGTTTGAAATTCGGGGACAGAGACGCTGTAATGAATCCGTCCAGCTTGATGAACTGGTTTGTTTGCTGCGCATTTTTTACGGATTAACATCTTTTTCTTTCTGAATATTGGCAACAATTCTCTTGACTAAAGCCAAATAATTTTAATGTGAAATTTAGTTCTTTTAATTCTATTAATTCTAGCAATAAAGATCTGCTGCAATATTTCCTGCGATACCTGAAGAGCTTGTAATAAAAGAGACCTTATGGTTTTAGTTTCAATATTGGCTTAGCGTTTCCGACCGTCTTCGTCTAAATTTTGTCTTTTTCTTTGCTTTCTCTCCTAATGCCGGTTCTGCCAACCATTTATACAAGATCATTACATAGATTATGCGCTTCTTATATTAGTCCCTCTTGCTTGTGAGTATTAAATGTTCTAAGCCCTCTTTCCTCTCTATCTACGCTAGAAATTTCAACTGTCTCTTTCTTATACTGTCTTGACATCCATTTATGCATGCTCTCTAGATAAGGTAATTGACTGTTTTCCTCGATTAGTCTTCCATCTGTTTTGTGAGTATCAAATTTTCTAAGCCCACTTTCCTCATTATGTGCACTGGAACTTTTAACTGTCTCTTTCTAATGTGAAGTATAAGAGTTGATTTTTATTTCTACTTTCACCGAAAAAAAAAAATGTCGTTGCTCACATGTTCGGTCCATGGATGTTCTCAGCGTCCTTCAGCAGAACAACATTTCTGTTGCTTCAAGTCCTTTATCATTTTTGAGGAGATTGTCCAGCATTCACTGCCATATAGAAGGAATGATATATAACATTTTGGTTCTCTTTTCTTATTTTCTAACGAAATTTTCCCGTTTCTTAAGACTTCGCTTAGCTTTTGAAAGGCATCTTTCGTCATTCTGATGCATTTTTGAAATTTGCTGTCGCATTTTCTGTCCTCTGATAAAAGACTTCCTAGATATTTAATTTTTTGTACTTGCGTCTGCAGTGTTTGGTTGATTTGAACCATCTGAACCTTTTTAAATTCTTTATTCTATTAGTTGGTGCAAAAATTATGACGTAATAATGTCGTTTTTAACGTTAAAAAATACGTCAAAAAAAGACATTATTACGTCATTATTTTTGCACCAACCTAATACATTCAACATCATCACTTGATAAGATACCAAATGACTATATTTGTAGTAATTTTGTAACATGTTTATGTTATAATTTGCGAAAAAATATCTTTATTCTGTATTGAGCACTCTTTTAAGAATAGGATTTGTTGGTTATTGGAATTTATTCCGCATACACCAATCCTATACTTATATATATATATATATATATATATATATATATATATATATCGGGTGTAACAGCACAGTTGTCCATATCGTGTAACAGCATGGGATAGTTGTTCATGCCACAAAATGTTTAATATCTGAAAAACCACCGAATTAATTGAGTTTCTTTTTTTCCATGTTTTCAGATAAGACATGTAGTCAACTTGACACTATTTGTCGTAAGAAACACTGAAAAACCCTTTAAATTATTCAGCTAGAAAGAGAGCAGACTAAAATCATTTTGTGTCAACCCCACTGTTTTTCCAACTGAGCAATGGTGAGAGGAAAAAGATCATTCAGGCCTTCATTAATGGCAAGAATAGTCATAGTCGGGCCTCCATCCTCAAAGTCCATTCAAGACCCATCAAGAGAACGGTGAATAAGTTTAAAAAAGGAGGAGTGGTAGAGACGAAAACTGAATCAGGATGTAAGAACAGGAAGACGGATATCATTTCAACTTAGAGCTAAATTTATTCTTATTGTTCAAAGTAGAGTCCAATAGTGTCAAAAAATCTTTGAGAATTCTAGTAAGATAACTTTAATCATTTTTAAGATACAACGGTTCAAATATTAATCTAATGGTTGTACACTTTTGTGTAACAAAATTTGGACAATTTTGCTGTTAAATATATATATATATATATATATATATATATTATCTAAATTGCTAAAGCTATACCACCCCCCTACTTCCTCCAAAAACCCGTACATCTTTTATCTCTTTACTTACCCCTTTTTTCTTTTCCCCCTTTTTTTTCTCCTTTTCCCTTTCTCATATCATTTCCGTTGAGTTGACCGATTAAATAAGTCAATGTCTGATCCTTAGCACCTCCTTCCTCAATATTAAGTATTATAATAAAAAGAAATATAAAAATAAATTTTAACACTCTCCCTTCCCTCTCGACCATGTCTCTCATACCATCCCTCACCACCCTTTATGTCAACTTATGTAAGCTTAATACTGCCCGTCAAAAGTGTAAATTTTAAATTCATTTTTCGTTTCACCTTTTGAAAGTGAAGTCTGAAGAGCCAGAGAAAATAAAATTGTCTGGTGAAATAAATTATTACAAAAGAGGGCCTTAAAACGTCGTCGGTTTTCTTTAAATTAAATTAAATTAAATTATATATATATATATATATATATATATATATATATATATATATATATATATATATGAAAATATATAGAAAATAAGAAGGAACTGGTTAGGTAAATAATCCAAAGTCCCTTAGTATTTTAGTTATTATTTTTTAAAAAATAGTGCTCGATACAAAAGTAGAGCATAAATATAATTATTTATTTAAAAATATGATTCCAAATCGCTACATAAGAGGTCTCATGTTTCAAAACTAGAGCTGAAAACTTCAATATAATCCTTTAAATTAAATTGAGTTGAAAGTAAAATGGGCTCCGTTCCATCCTCAAGCGAAATTTTGTTGGAATAACGTATATCTGAAATTTACTTGTTTTAAAATTGAAATCAAAATCCCCATGGTAACAGCTATGGTGAATTTTCTAAATTGGGTAGGCGAGTGTAGGGGTGTTTATATTGAGTAGCGGTATAGAGATACTTTCAAGGTGTCAAGTCGGGGAAAGGTGGGGGTGTCAAAAAATGAAACGGAAGATGTATTGGCTATCGTCTAGTTTGATTGTCTATGGAGATTTATTTATTTTATTTTATTTTATTTTATTATGAAAGGAATTGTGCATATAAAAAAAAAAAAAAAAAAAAAAAACTTTCGTAACGTTTAGTTTTTGACGATTTATAAAGGGTTATCTTATATGTAAGGTATTTAAACTACTAATTTAGGCTATGGATTATGAAGTGTGTTATGTAGTATGCATGTTTGTAGTTAATTATTCCTACTATGAATCTGATGATTGGGCTATTTGTTAAACAAGTTATATAATTTTTTTTTTTTTTTTTTTTTTATATAATAATTAAAACCAAAAATCTTATTATGCCTACAAAAAACCGTTAACTCGTGTCTATTATTTAATAGATTATTATTATTTAGAAGTTTAATGATGTGCAATTTTTCATGGAGGCACAAAGGGCATGGGTCATCCCAAGCTTTACATATTCTGGCCTTGTCAATGATTTTCCATTTAACTTTTGGTGTCTTATTTGTTTCCTTCAGGTGCCAAAAATATTTTGATAGTGAAGTCTGATTTCGTTTGTTTATATTATTAAAGGAGCACTTATGCTGCCTCCATCTATCTTTAAAATTATTCTTCGTGGACCCAATGTATATCATATTAGTGCTAGGGCTCTCTGTGGATGAAATAGTACATTGGTATACCACATGGGGGTTTGTTCAAGATCTTATTATTGTGTTTTTTTATTAAGCGTTCAAGAAACTAAACTTAAAGATAACTGTCTCTTCTAATTTGAAAAGGGTTAACTTCCTTGACGTAACTCTAGACTTACCAGGCAACACTTACCAACCTTATAGAAAACCAAATGCTAACCCTTTATACATACAACCGAAGTCAAACCATCCTCCATCAATAATTTAATATATACCCTCATCAATAGAAAATAGAATTAGCATTAACTCCGCAAACAGGGAAATATTCCAACAACACAATAGCTTCTATAACACCGCCTTAAAAAATAGTGGTTATAAAAATGCTAACATTAACTACAGAGAAAATTACACTGGACATAGGAAAAAAAAACAGGAAAAGAAATATCATTTGGTACACCCCTCCGTTCAACCAAAGGGTTAGTATTAAACTAGGACAGAAATTCTTAGCTCTAATTAATAAACACTTCCCCACCAATAGTAAGCTTAGTAATATATTCAATAAGAACACCCTAAAATTGAGCTACAGCTGCTCTGATAATCTTGAACGCTTAATAAAAAAACACAATAATAAGATCTTGAACAAACCCCCATGCCAAAACAGTATTAATAAAAACTCTTCACTTAAATCAGACGATAAAAGGGAAAAATTATGCAACTGTAGAAACCCAGTAGACTGCCCATTAGAAAATAAATGTTGTATTAATTCAGTGGTATACCAATGTACTATTTCATCCACAGAGAGCCCTAGCACTAATATGATATACATTGGGTCCACGAAGAATAATTTTAAAGATAGATGGAGGCAGCATAAGTGCTCCTTTAATAATATAAACAAACGAAATCAGACTTCACTATCAAAATATTTTTGGCACCTGAAGGAAACAAATAAGACACCAAAAGTTAAATGGAAAATCATTGACAAGGCCAGAATATGTAAAGCTTGGGATGACCCATGCCCTTTGTGCCTCCATGAAAAATTTCACATCATTAAACTTCTAAATAATAATAATCTATTAAATAATAGACACGAGTTAACGGTTTTTTGTAGGCATCATCAGACTTTTGGTTTGAATTATTAGATAAAAAAAAAAAAAAAAAAAAATTATATAACTCGTTTAACAAATAGCCCAATCATCAGATTCATAGTAGGAATAATTAACTACAAACATGCATACTACATAACACACTTCATAATCCATAGCCTAAATTACTAGTTTAAATACCTTACATATAAGATAACCCTTTATGAAGTCGTCAAAAAACTAAACGTTACGAAAGTTTTCCTTTTTTTTTTTTTCTTTTTTTTTTATATGCACAATTCCCTTTCATAATAAAATAAAATAAAATAAATAAATTTATCTCCATAGACAATCAAACTAGACGATGGCCAATACATCTTCCATTTCATTTTTGACACCTCCACCTTTCCCCGACTTGACACCTTGAAAGTATCTCTATACCGCTACTCAATATAAACACCCTACACACGCCTACCCAATTTAGAAAATTCACCATAGCTGTTACCATGGGGATTTTGATTTCAATTTTAAAACAAGTAAATTTCAGATATACGTTATTCCAACAAAAATTTCGCTTGAGGATGGAACGGAGCCCATTTTACTTTCAACTCAATTTAATTTAAAGGATTATATTGAAGTTTTCGGCTCTAGCTTTGAAACATGAGACCTCTTATGTAAAGCGATTTGGAATCATATTTTTAAATAAATAATTATATATATATATATATATATATATATATATATATATATATATATATATATATGTGTGTGTGGGTGTGTGTGTGTGTGTGTGTATGTGTCTGTGTGTGTGTGTGTGTGAAAAAATGTGTATATAAATATAAATAAATAAATATACATATATATATATATAATTATAGACACAACACGACCCATATACATACATATGTCAAATCCGAAACTGTTCACATATGTTTATATATGTATGAGTCCCGACGGACAAGCAAGTGTGTATGTGTGTCTGCGTACCTCATCTGATGTACGGACATGCATCTATGTTTGCGTTAGCACGATGACATCACGACGATGATTCCCCCACTCCTATAATAACACCAATACACGCAATCTACATAAACCCAAATTTTTAAAAAAAAAATTAAGCAGTTTGTCTGGCGATCGCAAAAGCGTGAAACCCAGGGTCACAAACTCACATCAATCCAACCATATATATATATATATATATATATATATATATATATATATATATATATATATATCTGTTATACATGACGTACCTATTCTATTATTAATAGACTCTCCCACACATAATAAGTAGTAGTAGAAGTAGTGGTCGACAGTTGGGCTCAGTGGTGTTGAGCGAGTCAGACGATATCGGACATTGAAGTATCAACCATCACAACTAGATTGCTGCGTCATTAACTCTTATTTTCAAGTTCCTAACGTTTTGTACGTCGAACCTAATTTAGAACGACTTATTGAAATACAAGCCTGCACTGTGAAAACTACTCTACAACAGTAATAGAGTAAAAACGGGGAAAGGAAAGACTTGAGTAGAAACTGGAGGTTCTGTTTCAAGGTCGAGTTTCGGGAAGTCGTGGAGACCGGAGAAAGAAAGAAAAAAAAACTGTAACTTTCGAGCAGATGTTATGCAGAAGAGAATGGAGAAAGAAGGAAAAGGAGGAAAAGAAAGCGGAGGAGAAAGATTAAAGAATTCAACACAGACGCACAGATAGACACACAAAAAGAAACGCATTGAGAGAACTTAGAAGAGAAGAAGAAGCGGAAACTCTGGTGTATGATGTTAAAAAGGTGACAGTAAATGCCACACAGAAAGTCGTGAAGTGCAGTTTGTCAATAAATGTACGTAACAGTACGGTTCTTTGTAAATATCACTTGGTAAATTGAGATTGATATATACAGATATATATATATATATATATATATATATATATATATATATATATATAGAGAGAGAGAGAGAGAGAGAGAGAGATAGAGACAGACAGACAGGCAGACAAAGAAAGAGAGAGAGGGAAGGAGGAAATAAATAGATATAAATGCAGCCCACTTTTTGGGAAACACGAGACGGAATACAAAGCTGAAAACATACCTTTCAAAAGAAACGTTTCTCAAACGTCTAATATATACAGGATACAACTGAAAGTCTCTGTAACGGATCCATTTCTCCAAAGCTAAATAAATGACATAATGTCAGATTGAAGGCCGTAAGGACTTCTTTGTCTAACCGAGAAATTTACAGCAAAACTTTGTATGCCTACATATAAGCATAATATACAAGTGAATTCTAGTGTTCTTATCGATATAATAATTCTTAATTTTTTGACTGTTCGGAGGGTATTAGAACCCTCGACAGGCGTTTTACGTTTGGCTACTGGTGTATTGGCTTCAAACCTAGCCAAAGAAGAAATGAGATAAGAAAAAAAAAAAGCCTGAAACTCTCAGAAAGCAAGCAATCTGTAAACCACTATTCTCTTCATTTAAGGCAATGATTACAGCGGCCATTTTGATTTCTTGGTTTAGCTTGACGTCTGTAATCATTTACATAAAAAGAAATGACCAGAACAAGGTAGAAAAAAGTTAGAGTGATTAAAAGCCGTTTCTTCAAAGAACTGAGAGAGCCTCGAAGTATCTAGCCATTTTTATCTCAGTCCTGTTTTAATTTTGTTTCACTTCAATTTGGTGTCAATGAGTTGTTACGTTGAATCATAGAATCGAGAGTAGAAACGTAATCAGTAAGGATACAAAGAAAACAATATGGTTTACGGAGAAAATGTTTCTCAGAATATTTGCAATGAAATTAGTGAACCAAGAACTGGGCGATAATTTTTTAAATGTGGGTACAGTATTAGCAGCACGGTAGACTAATGGATAGAGGCTCGGTGTGAGGAATCGGAGAGCCGAGTTCGAATTCCAGTCGGATCTCTTACATTGACTTATGAGCTATTACCCTTGGGAAAAGTAGGAATTCTCTTCTCACAGCTATAGGTAATAGCAGCAGAGATTGTGTTCTATAGCCTTGGGTGGCAACCAGTCTAAGAGAAGGACACTCCGAATTCCAAAACAGGCGTGGAGGGTTGGGAATCGTCAGGGTATCATATCCAAGAAACACAACTTCTAATTTGGCTGCAGTACATCAGGTACCCTGACGGGACACCGGATTTTGCGATCGCGCGACTGTATTAAACTAAAAATCGGGTACCTTTTTCTGTATGCTTTTAAATTGAAGGGTTTCTGTAACATTGACAATCCTACTGTAATGAATCATATTTTGCTTATGTCTAATCCCGTATATATATATATACTAGCAGTAGAAGCCGGCTTTGCCCGTGGATGTAACAGTAAGAGATAGATCAAGTATTGACCATCATAAAGACTGAAAAATAAAATTGACAAAGATTATTGTTTAAGGTTGACGGACACGCATGTCTTGATTAGTTCTTATTTTTTTTTTACGAATTGGTCAAACAAAAACATTGTTTTTAATCGTTATGAGTCTACCGATTGAATAGAATTTTATTATAAACAATTGTCTTGTAAATGGAATTTTTAAAGCATTCTGAATGTAAAAACAAAGAAAAAAATGTGCAAGACAATAAGAAACACAACGCGCCAAAAAAAGGGAAGTTTTCTTGAAATCGGTTGAAAAATGTAGGAAATCCGATCCCATATATAAACGAACACACACACACACACACACACACACACACACACACACACACACACACACACACACACAACCTGGGTTTTATAATAAGTATAACTCGATATGAGTTGTCCTCCTTTCATTCTCGCGACAGCGATGCCTCTTAGTCGTGTTTTCAAATTGATTTCGTGCAAAAACAATTGTGTTTTTTCAATTTTTGGCGCTGTCAGAACCACTGCAAGGTAATTTTAGGTAGTCCTGTGACGTTTTGTTGAAATCGGTTGAAAAATATAGGAAATCCGATCCAATATATAAACGAACACACACACACACAAACACACACAAAAACACACACACACAACCTGATTTTTATAATAAGTATATATATATATATATATATATATATATATATATATATATATATATATATATATATATATGCTAAAATTATCACATAAAGAGGATATAGGGGTAGATAGGCTCCCAATATTGATAATTAGCATTCACATGTATGTTTTACTTGGGCTCAAAAGACGCACCTTAGCATAGGTGGGTGGAGGCAGCTAGGCAAAGGCAAAATGATAACAAATCATTACCGTACCAAGTCACTTGTAAAAGAAACAAAATATAAATAAACTCCAATATTCTTTTCTTAAATTCAAAGTAACCTTTTACTAACCTACACACAGCGCCACAAGTTGAGTGCGCCTGGGTATGACGATAAACTACATCTGGCAGCAAAGCCGCTGAACAAGAGGTTTTGAGGAGCGTGGAACCGTCTCTTAGTTACTGTCGTTCTCAAGTTCACCCTGTTAGGGTCCCAGCTATGGAAAAAAAAATAACCCCCAAACGATAGTTTTTTTTTGGTTTTTTTATAGTAAAATACCAGTAATACATTTTTATAGTAAAAATACCAGTAATACATTTTTATAGTAAAAATACCAGTTATACATTTTTTGGAAAAATAAATATAAGCAGCAATATATTTTTGGAAAAAAAAAATTACCAGCAATGAAAATCTTGTCGGCATTAAATAACTAATTAAGGTTCATATGTAACAAGCCAAACCAAACAAAACAAGTTGAGTTAAAAATAGATGTAAAATATGAATTTTATTTTTTTAATTCAAAGATTTGAAACCTGCCACAAACATTTTGATTTTTCGAATGTGAATAGTGATGTTTTTCATATTTTCGCTGTTAAATGTCAAGGTAATTTGTTATTTGGAATTTAAGAAAAAATTATTTCGAAATTTAACTAAGTCAATACACTCATTTAGCGGTGTTGTATCTGACTTTCTGTATTCAGAACTGCCCGTAATCTCAACAAAAGACTCCAACAAAATGCAAATGCGATGCTCAAAAACTCCAAGACATCACGTTGCCTGCTAATATCAGATGCATATGGGGTCTTTTCATTCTGTGTGCTAGACAGGAAACAGACATGATACTGCACTTAATACCTCTGTAAGAAAAATCAGAAGGTTGAAGTTTCGCGCATGTCGTATAATGGAGCGTAATATATACACATATTGCATAATATAACAGTGGTTCCTGCTTAAAACTCATCGCTCTTCAGTTATGGAAGTGAGCACTCTGGCTGCTGATTTGGCGTTTAAACACCACATATATAATACGTCAAGAAGATTCTCTTTCTTTGCCGAGCACCGTTAGTTTAGGAGTAGAGTCTCTGACTGATGTTAAATCGATCGAGTTTCGATCCTAGCTTAAAGCAATCGCATGTCTAGCCCCACTGATGAGCTGTAATAGAGCGAAACAGGCTTGTTCATATATATATATATATATATATATATATATATATATATATATATATATATAAAAATATTCTTTTTAACGTATGCTGTCGTTAGGTGTTGACCTCACAGACTACTTTTATATTTTGTGTTTCATATTTTTAAAATCAATTAAAAGTCTTGAACAAATAAGGTACAAGCATTAACCTCACCAGCTAAAAGCATTAACACCGTCAGCTATTAACCGAATCAGCTACAAGCCTTAACCCCTTCAGTTATAAGCATTAACCCCTTCTGCTATAAGCTTTAACCTCGTCAGTTACGAACATTAACCTCACCAGGTACAAGTCTTAACTCCTTCAGCTTTAAGTTTTACCCAGTCAGCTACAAGCATTAACCACATCAGCTACAAGCCTTAATCCCTTAAGCTATAAGCATTAACCCTGTGAGCTACAAGCATTAAGCTAATCAGCTACAAGCCTTAACCCCTTCAGCTATAAGATTTAACCCCTTCTGCTATAAGCTTTAACCCCATTGGCTACAAGCATTTACCCCTTCTGCTATAAGCTTTAACACCGTCAGCTACAAGCATTAACCTCATCAGCTACAAGTCTTAACCCTTCAGCGACAAGATTTAACCCTGTCAGCTAAAAGCATTAACTTCATCGGCAACAAGCCTTAACCCCTTCAGCTATAAGCTTTAGCCCTTTCTGTATAAGCTTTAACCATGTCAGCTACAAGCTTTGAATCCTTCAGCTATAAGCTTTAACCTCTTCTGCTATAAGCTTTAACCCCGACAGTTACAAGCATTAACCTCTAATCAGGTACAAGTCTTAACTCCTTCAGCTATAAGCTTCAACCCCTTCTGTTATAAGCTTTAACCATGTCATCTACAAGCTTTAACCCCTTAAGCTATAAGCATTAACCCTGTCAGCTACAAGCATTAAGCTCATCAGCTACAAACCGTAACCACTTCAGCTGTAAGCTTTAACCCCTTATGCTATAAGCTTTAACCCTGTCAGCTACATTAACCCCATCAGCTACCTGTTTAAACCACTTCAGCTATAAGCTTTAACCGCGTCAGCTGAAAGCATTAACCTCATTAGCTATAAGCCATAACCCTTTCAGCTATAAGCTTCAACACTTTCTGCTATAAGCTTTAAGCATGTCAGCTACAAGTTTTAACCACTTCAGGTATAAGCTTTAACCTCCTCTGCTATAAGCTTTCACCCCGTCAGCTACAAGCACTAATCTCATCAGCTACGAGCTTTAACTCCTTCAGCTATAAGCATTAACCCCTTCTGCTATAAGCTTTAACCCCGTCAGCTACGGGCTTTAACTCTTTCAGCTATAAGCATTAACCCCTTCTGCTATAAGCTTTAACCCCGTCAGCTACGAGCTTTAACTCCAGCTATAAGCATTAACCCCTTCTGCTATAAGCTTTAACCCCGTCAGCTACAAGCTTTAACGCCTGCTATAAGCCTTGACCTTGTCAGCTACAAGCATTAACTTCATCAGCCACAAGTCTTAACCGCTTCAGCTATAAGACTTAACCCCTTCTGCTATAAGCTTTAACCCCGTCAGCTACAAGCATTAACCTCATCAGCTACGAGCTTTAACTCCTTCAGCTATAAGCCTTGACCCCTTCTGCTATAAGCTTTAACCCCGTCAGCTACAAGCCTTGACCTTGTCAGCTACAAGCTTTAACTTCATCAGCTACAAGTCTTAACCGCTTCAGCTATAAGCCTTAACCCCTTCTGCTACAAGCTTTAACCCCATCAAAATTGTTATTGGTTCCGTGGAAATTATGTTGTTTACGTTTCGGTTACGTGAAAAGGTGCAGATGTAGTCTTTCGAGAAGATCTTAACGAAAGGATATGCATTCTTCAAATGAGTTATACAACGTTGTCGGACTCTGATGCTCTCTGTAACCGCCTGGGCTAAATCACATCGGATTAGACGGTAGCATCTCCTACAAAATGGGACGCATTTTCAAACCATATCGGAGAGCATATTTTTCATTTTTTCTCATAAATACCGGTAAACCTAATTAAATCTCTTTAACAAAAATCAAAACAAACAAACAAAAAAAAAAAAAAAAAAGAAACGAAACAAAAATACAGAACATTTCAAACAAGAATGTCCATAAAATTATGCATTGACTCGTAGGAAATAAAATTCGGATAAAAAAACTAGCGATTCCTTAGTAATTAACTTAACCAACGCGTTTTGTCCTCTGATGGACCTTATCAAGGTGAATGTATTAATTTTATTTTGCAACAAGTATTTATAAACACAAGTAAAATTGTTAGTTTTTCAGAATTTAAAATTTAAAAACCCTCATACATATATATCAGGCTTACTAAAAAAATCTACGTAAATTATAGAAGATTACTATGCAACGATAATGGCCGTGGAAAAGTAATTTTGTATATCAACATAACAGAATATCATCTTTGACGTTGAATATATTTGTTTAAATGTCCGTATAACCAATTTCTGTAATAACTTATATAAAGTTATTCCGTAAAATGCTTGAAAATGAAATAATACTAGGGGTTTTAATTTAATTCTATAATTAAATTTAAAATTTTAGTTTCCGTTTTTGAAACATGGTAATTACTGTGTAGCGATGCGACCATATTTTCAAATTATATATATATATATATATATATATATATATATATATATATATATATATATATATATATATACTGGGTGCGGTATATACATTTACCGATTATTCATTTTATTTTTTTTAAAGAAAAATGTTTTGGGTTTGTATTAAAGAAAGTTTGCAGGTTGACTGTTGCTGAAAATAATTTAAAATTCAAAATGGCTACCCTTTGCATTCAACATGGCTGTTAATGACTACGTCACCACTTCTTCGCAAAAATTGAACCACGGCATCATAAGAGCTTCTTTCAGTTCTGTCACACTTGAGTGAGTGATACGTGAAACATGGCCCTCCAATAATTCCCATATCGCAAACTCCACTCCATTAAGGTCAGATCTTTATGGCAGTTAAACTGACTTTTCAAAACTGCCACTGAAATATCTCTTGCACAAGTTCCACATCAAACTGGCCGGCCATTTGTGCGTGAACTCTGTCGTGAATGAAGACATAGAGACATCCAAGAGTGGCTCTCATCCAGAGCAACAAATCTATCTCAAACGTTTACTGGCAAAGGGTTAACCCAAACTCTGCTAATTCCTTTTACTCATTTTTTAAATGAACACCAAGTGCAATTTCGAAACGTCAGAAGCCACATCAGCCCAAATTGTGTTCTGACATCTTTGGGAATGTTTGCTGGTAATGCGGCGTAAACCTTATCGTTCTGGTAGCTGGCCACAGCCTTCCCAGTGGAAAAAAAAAAAACACTAACTCGACCAAACGGAGACTTTGTCTGCGACATGTTCTATCTCCCCCAATATTCTCTTCCATTTTGCTTGGAAGCACTTGAGAGCAGCTGTCATTATTGAATCTTGTATAGTTTTAGTCATAAATCCTCTTTAACAATCATCCTTAGCGACATATTCGAAATACACAACTCTGTGGCTATCTTCTTCATGATTCTTCGAGGATTTATCTTCATCCTCTACAACACAGCTTCAATGCATATCCTGATACGAACTGAAGGGTTACATGCTGTAATTAGATTTGGTGAGATTGTTTGTTCCTCTTTGATTTTTTTCTACACATTAGAAACAGTTTTTCTTCAAAGTCTTTTATCACCTCACAATTTTTCATAGAGGCTATTTCCGATGCAACAACCGGATAACTTTCTGTTTATTCCGGCATATTTAATTAAATTTTAAGAAATAAAACAAAACAATCTTTTTAATTTGTGTTTAAATTATGGACAAATTTTCAGTTTAAATAAACGCTAAATACTTGTACCACATCCGGTATATATATATATATATATATATATATATATATATATATATATATATATATATTTATTCAACTCTCCCGTCGTCTTCGAAGTATAAGGGTCAAGCATAATCGACAGTCTGGCACCGGAACATCTGATTTGATTATAGTGGTGAAGTTTTGTGCAGAAATATTCACACTTTCTGAAGGTCTGAATACAAAGACCTGGTGCACTACGTGCCACAAGGTCCCCAAACGACCCTCTGCAGGTTTTGAATTCAGACTTGTCCGTCTCCTAGACCAGTTGTCATCCAATCTACCTGTCCTGCCATTAACCCAAAGTTGGAGGGAGAAGACGAGTATTCATACCTTTTCCGAGGGTATTAGCACGTAAGTGAATGTAGTGGATTCGACTGGAATTCGATATATATATAGCTGGTCTCCCTGACCTACTGAGACATCTGATATATTAAATCGTTTGAAGGCATAGTCTTCCTATTATTATTATTATTATTATATTTTATTCAGTGGGCGGTGCAAATGTTTCTCTCCTTTTATCTAACTCTTTTAATGTCGGATTGTTCATATTGGTCGCATTTTCTTAATGTCTTAATGTGTCTAGTATTGTTTGGTACGGGGTTCAACTTCCACAGATTCTATGCCAGCCTTTTTTATTCGATATTGGTGAACACACAAACCCCAAAATATGTTAAGATAAAGGAAACAAACAGGCCAACAACTTATCAGAATTTCTGAGTGTAACAGTCGGCGGTAACGGTAAACTTCAATTACATGCTTTTGTTTTAAACTTATTATTATTAATATCGAGTTTCGTGATGCTTTTGCCTTGTGCTCTTTATAGCAATCTCTTTTCAAGTATCTCAATGCAGGCTAAATAAAGAATAGCGGATTCAGGACGAGAAGCTAGGTTTCATAATTTCATTGTTGATATTACGAGTTATAACCGTAAGTTCTATGCCAACAGTTTCTTCTATCACACTTCTCACTTGTGGAACTCTATTTCGGCTTTCTGATTTCCAGTCAATTTTGATCTTCAAAAATTTAAATGCATTATCATATGTCTTCTTATTTCCTGTTCATTTATTGTTCTCTCTCCTTAATAATGTTTTCTATTGCTTATATTCTCTCACCTTTGCGTCTTAGAGGCTTTATTGACACGCTTGGAGGGAAATGATAAAAAAAAAACTCTAATTGGATTTAAGAAATACGAAATTACAGTTTTCATTTCAAAAGAGTTTCAGATTTGACCAAATGTCGGAAAGGACACTTAAAAAAAAAATTAAACATTTATTATGACTGACTCCAAGTTTGGTAATTTCTGAAGGTGTATTTACTTGTTTTGGATGAGGAGTTTCAAAATACGTCTTTGGTCACCAGTTTTAGCTGAATTTGTTAAAGCCTGTATCTAAAGGGATAAAATATTGTAACTGAATCGCTTAATGCTTGTATTGACAGAGTTAAGGCTTGTAGTTGACGAAGTTAAGTGTCGTAGCTGACGGGCTTAAGGCTTGTCGATGAACAGATTAAACTTTATAGATAATATGGTTTGGTTTAATTTGTTTTACGGCATATCAACCTCAATGGGTCATTTAATGCCGACAATTTTTTTTCCTGGTAATATTTTTGTTTTATCAAAAATCTATTTCTGGTAATATTTTTTCCCTCAAAATTGTATAGTTGGTAATATTATTTTCAATAAGGTATTGCTGGTAATATTTTTTTTGAAAAACGTATTGCTGGTAATATTTTTTTTTTTTCAAAAACATATTGCTGGTTATTTTTTTTCCAAAAACGTATTGCTGGTAATAGTTTTTTTATCTTCAAAAATTTATTTCTGGTAATAAAATCTATTTATACACATTCATAATGCTCTTTACCTCAGTTTCGAGGATAACTATTTGCCCATAGCTGGGACCCTAACAGGTGCTACCACCCCGGGTCAGGGTGGACCTGGGAACAGCAGCAATTAAGAAGTGGTTCTACGCTCCTCAAAACTTCCTGATCAGAGGCCTTGCTGTTGGACGTAGTTTATCGTCTAAACCCTGGACGTGGATGTAGTTTATCGTCATACCCAGGACGGGTATATGATATAGTTAATGTTTGTTGCTGACGTAGTTAATACTTGTAGCGTATAGTGTTAATTCTTGTAGCTGATGGATTTAAGGCCTGTAGCTGAGAAGATTAATGCTTGTAGTTGACGGGATTAAGGCTTGTAGTTGACGAATTTAAGGTTTGTACTTGACAGGGTTAAGGCTTATAACTGACTGGGTTAAGGCTTCTCGATGAGAGGATTAAACTCTATAGATAATATGGTTAATGCTTGTTTCTGATGTGGTTACGGCTTGTATCTTATACTGTCAAGGATTGTAGCTGATGGTGTTAAAGATTATAGCTGAGAAGATTAATGCATGGAGTAAACGGCGTTAATGCTTGTAGCTGACGGTGTTAGGGATTGTTATTGACGGCTTTTAGTTGACGGGGTTAAAGCTTTCAGATGAAATGGTTAATTTTAGTAGATGATATTGTTCACTCTTGTTGCTGACGCGATGAATGCTTGTAGTATATAGTATTAATGCTTATTGCCGATGAAGTTCACGCTTGTAGCTGAGAAAATTAATGCTTGTAGTTGACGGTGTTAAGGTTTGTAGCTGACGTTGTTAAGGCTTGTAGATGAAGGGGGTTAATATTTTAGCGCATAATGTTAATTTGTGTAGCTGATGGAGTTAAAGCTTGTAGCTGAGAAGATTAAGGCCGTTAGTTGGCGGAGTTAATGCTTGCAGCTGACAGGGTTAAAGCTTGTAGCAGACGGGGTTGAAACTTGTAACTGCAATGTAGTTGGCCCTGCTCTGGCATCTCGTCTACAGGCACTTTCTCACAGACGCGCCGTCGCCTCCCTCTGTCTGTTCTACAAATACTTTCATGGAAATTGCTCCGAGGAGCTGCATTCGCTGGTTCCCAGACGTCATGAGTTCAAGCGCCCTACGAGGCTGGCATCCCACTCTCACCCTTTCACTGTCGAAAATACTAAATGTAGCCGTCTCTTCTGCTCCAATAACTTCAAGTCTCGCACCTCTCGCCTGTGGAACTCCCTTCCCTATTCCTGTTTCCCTGTGAGCTATAATCTCCAGCTATTCAAGGGTAATGTCAATCGACATCTCCAGTTGCCTTGATCTATCCACTACCCTCATCCTTTCTTCTATCACTCCTATCTGATCTTGCTCTAAATTTTCTGTAACCCCTTGCGTCCTAGTGGCTTCCCGCCTTGCTTGGGGGGAAATGCTTAAAAAAAAACTGTCGGGGTTAGGCCTTGTAGCTGATGGTGTTAATTCTTGTAGCTGACGGAATTAAGGCTTGTAGCTGAGAGGATTAATCCTTGTAGCCTATGGGGTTAATACTTGTTGTTTATTGGGCTAATGATTTTACCTGATGGAGGGTAATTCTTTTAACTGACGTAGTTAATGCTTGTAGCTAATGAGTTCAATGCGTGTTCTTGACGGGTTGAAGGCATCTAGCTGATAGCGTTAACGCGTCTAGCTTACTTGTTCAAGGCTTTTAATTGATGCGGTTATTGAAAAAATGTGCCAAAGAGAGGTTGCTTCTTGTGATTTACGAAGTTGAAGCATTTTCAAATTAAATGGATTCAACTCGTCGAAAAGTTTTATACACATAATTTGAAAACGATTAGATAGAGGATAGAAAATTATATTTACTTCTATGTACATAGTAAAAAAAAAAAAGAAAATGAAAGAAAAAAACATTGATGGGAATAGCGGTAGTGCGCGTATGTGTGAGTGCGCTTCGTTTTTTGGTGAATTTAAGTAGTCGGTTTGCCAGCTATACTCTACTTTGATGTGAGAAATTCCAACATCTTGTACCCACCGCACCCTATGCGTGATCAGAAAGTCAAAAAAAAAAAAAAAAAAAGAAAGAAAAGAAAAGAGAGGTGGAGCAAAAAGAGAAGGAGAGGGTTAGTTTTGTTTATATCTAAACCGCTGATTTATACGTCATTAGCAAACAAATTGGGGGAATAAACACAGGTAAGCTTATTTCGTGAGATATCCAGAATTGCGACTAAACAATCCCTATTCTATTGTTACGTCATTAGTGTTATATTATAGGAATAATTATTGAGTTTATGGAATAGTGTCAGTTGGATATAACTGAATGACGTTCTGGGGAGCTCTCACAGATATTTCAAAGATGGTAAGTGATGATAGTTAAATATAATCTTCCAACGTTCCATAGTATGGTTGTTCAAACGGATGCAAACCCGCAAACGTTTGTCACCACTGAAAAATTAACCCTTAAAGAATAAGCATTGTCAATTCATCTTTCAGTGGCGATCGGATATCTTTGTATAAAGAGTTTCCAAAGATACGGGCATCCCTCGTTAATAATTCACGTACCTTCTTCATCTGCGTGGAAATTGTCCAGATTTCACTACCATACAAAAGATAGTTGATATCTCTTTCCAGCACACTTTTCTCTTTTCTAACGAATTTTTGTGTAAAAATGAAATTAAACCAATACATAAAATAATAATAAATAATAAAAAAAAAAATATTTTTCCATGATGCAACTTATAAAGAAACCGGAAATGGTTTTTGGTTACATGCGCGACTTTATAACCTCACATTCAGAAAGGAAAGAATCTGTCTATTTTCTACTTTTCAACAACATCATGTGGACGTGTTTCGGCAGACCTGCTCATGAAGTAAGTGACTTGGTTGTTCCAACACAGCGCAAAGCTGACTGAGCTCAACCATTGTTATGCTAACTTCTGAACCGAAAAAATAAAAACAGACATATTCAAAGGATGGTAAAAACATTGTTTCACTACATTCACAATAAAAAGAATAAATGTCTATAGTAGAAACTCAATTTTTGTATGCTTCTATCTTCTTCGTTTATTTTGTGAACATACACCTTCACATATAGTTTTGGTACATTTCGCGTAGCCCTTTTGGCGTCGCTGATTCAGCGTGTCTGATTCGGCGTCAGAAAAATAACTGGACTATTCGGCACAGCTGTTTAGGCGTGAGACTGTTTCTACGTCACTGTCTTTGATCGAAGACATCCCCCCCTACACACAAAATGGATAAATGCCTTGCAGCAGATGCTTCATGGGTGTGTTCATTCAACTGGCGTATCACTTTTTCATCCTTCATATGTAATCTCAGTTTATATCGATCTTTCTGTTCACACCGCCAAAACTTGAATTCAGGATCCTTCTTGCTCGTTGCGTTAAAAAATAAAAAGGTATCTGTCGTGTTTCAATTTGTTTCTTCCCTGTTTTGATAAAAAAATATTTGCTTCCATTTGGAATAAAATGACTTTAACGACTGAAAAATATGAAACTCCAACTACGCCTTTTCTTAATTACAAAAATGCCTCCAACTAGTCTTTTTCTTAAATTGGACTATTCGCGCATATAACGACAAAGTACGAAATTGACTACTAAAAGAGAGAGAGAGAGAGAGAGAGAGAGAGAGAGAGAGAGAGAGAGAGATGGAGAGAGAGAGAGAGAGACCAAATTTTACTTTAACGACGAAGTACTAAATTGACTACTAACCGAGAGAGAGAGATGGAGAGAGAGAGAGAGAGAGAGAGAGAGACCAAATTTGACTTTAACGACGAAGTAGTAATTTGACGTCTGATCCTCCCTTTGTCGAAAAATTCCTATGTCTAATCAGTTACGCCGAATCGGCCACGCCAAATCAGCGACGCCAAATGGGCTCCGTAGGAACGTCCCATTCCCTCACCTTAACTACACGCAACCAATTAGCCTCCATAGTTTTCTTGTTTCAATATTTTGCTTAGTTACTTGAAGGACTTTTTCACTTGTTTGATGCGTTTTTGGGTGCCTGCATCACATTTATACTACCCAGGTAGTTACATTTACACTACCCAGGTAGTTACATTTACACTACCCAAGTAGTTACATTTCCGTGTGAGCTTTGATGCTTTCAATTCTAAGCTCACATGATCGGCCGCTTCTCTTACTGACAATCATATATTTTGTTTTCTTAATGGTTTCTCCTTTTTTCTCGCTGTCCTTTATATATTTCCAAGATGTTTTTGAGGTTTTCTTTCTGAGATCGCCTTCAGCGTAGTGTCATTATAATATGTATTTAGGTTATGGCCGTTGATACTAAGTTCTACATGATCAAGTTCTATCGTTATTTTGCTGTGCAGTTTTAATAAATCCGTTTCTATCTTCTTCTTCTTCTTTTTCTTCTTCTTCTTCTTCCTCTTCTTTTTTATCTTCTTCCTTTTCTTCTTCTTTTTCTTCTTCCTCTTCTTCTTCCTTTCCTTCTTTTTTCTTCTTTTTCTTCTTCTTCTTCCTCCTCCTCTTCTTCTTCTTTTTTTTTCTTCTTCTGCTTCTTCTTCTTCTTCTTTTTCTTCCTCTTTTTCTTCTTCCTCTTCTTCTTCTTTTTCTCCTTCTTCCTCTTTTTCTTCTTCTTCTTCCTCTTCTTCCTTTTGTTCTTCTTTTTTCTTCTTCTTCTTCTTCTTCCTCTTTTTCTGCTTCTTTTTCTTCTTTTTCTTCTTCTTTTTCTTCTTCCTCTTAATCTTCTTCTTTTTCTTCCTCTTCTTCTTCCTTTTCTCTTCATAAGCAGGGCGGTGATAGTTCTCTACAATTTCCCGTGCATTGTAGCTCTGAGCAAATTTTGCCTTTTCACTATTTATCCTAATCCCTTAGGAACGTTATGCACTGCCCTCCTCTGTACATCTTAACTTCAGTATGTCTTGTGAGTATCAAATATACTTAGTCGTTTTTCCTCATTATGCTCCCTAGGAATTTCAGCTGTCTTTTCCTGATGTAAAGTATCGGAGCCATTTTAGTTTCCATTTTCGTTAAAACATTGTCATGTTCAGTCCATGGTATTCTCAGCATCCTTCTGTAGAAGCAACTTTCTTTTGCCTCGAATTTAACCTTCATCTGCGATCCAGTATTTACTACCATATAGGTGAACCAATATTACATGTTAATTAAGTAAACTTTTCTTTGTTTCTAATGAAATTTTCCTGTTTCTTAATACTTTGCTTAGCTTTTGGAAGACGTATTTAGCTATCCTAATGAATTTTCGGATTTCAGTTTCACACACGCCGTTTCTCTGTTAAACCACTTCCCTAAATTGAAATAATTACACAATCAAATTATCTCCCAGTTGTTCTGCTTTCATATTGCATAAAGCATGGGGAAAAATGAATTCACTTATAGAAATTTTCCAAACGTAGCTTAGATGAGTCACAAGGCCGAAAGAGGGATGCACCCAGTGAGGATCGAACTCCCTATTCATTCGTAATTGTTTTAGCGAGATAAGCTTGCGAACCATTACACCACCGAGTTGCCCAATGAATTCACTTATATATATATATATGATTTACATTGGGGTTTTATCACAGATGTCATTCTCTTCAATAATACGTAGATTGCACCGAAAGTATCGTCTGCTACTTTAGTGCCTGGGCCCACGAGCATTTCGGTATTACAGCAGCGCATGAGGACCTTCCTGCTAATAATCCAGGTGTGGCAAGATGGCGTCTAACAAGAAAATGTGTACGAAGCAGACGTGTGACACAGAAATCTTTCATGCGGCAAAATCTTCGAAGCTTGCCCAACGTTGATGGAGACCAAAGAGGGGATGTGACCTCAGACGAACGGTGGGTAAAGCGTTTCATCTGTGGCAAGCGTAATGTGCCGCAAAAGCCACGTTCAGGGTGGAGTGGCACAACACTTAACATGCGAAATGCAAAGAGCTGACGTTTTTAATCTACCTCTGATATAGCTTTAGTATAGATAAATAGGGGGATATTACTTTCGGAGACTCCCGCATACTATTTTAAAAATCATTTCATCCAAGCAAGGCAATAATGCCACCCACTAAATGGCAAGGAGTTACAGAGAATGACAAAAAAAAAAAAATAATAGGATGACTTTTGGAGAACAAACCCGAAATACAATTTTGGAGAGGAAACAAGGGATAAACCTCTATTCCTATTCAAAAGACGGCGAAGCAGTTTGAACTACATCAATGGCGAATCTATCTACTATAAACACTTGACAACAATTATGAACCTTTAAGAGTGAAATTAATTATTATTAATGTTTTACCCACTTTACCTATTTTCGAACGCAACTCAAATTAACGTCTGGTATCAAAGAGTGTAGCATTCAAGTGGTTTTCTGATAGAATTATGTATATGATAAAAAGAAACAATGCCTTTTCAAGTTGCTTTGGAAAGCCGATCAAAAGCGATATACTCTTGAACATTGGGTAATCCAATTAAGCGACAAACAACTAATAGTTTTTTTTTCTTGATATGAGCTATTTAACTATTTACACTATTTATATTGTTCAGACTATTATCCTCATCTTTATTGTCATATTCACGATGTTTCAGCCGTTGTACGCTCCGGCCTTTCTTCAGGTGATATACGATGGAATTTCGAATCGAACCCTTTATTTAGTCCACTGGGGTAGATTGTTCTCGTTCCACATGTCTTTATATCTTAGTTTCATTTATTTCCCTTTTAGTAACTCAACTAACTCAACTCCCCAAGTCCCTGTTTAACTATGCCGTGACCAGCTATTGAACTCACAACTTTTTGGGTCAAGTCACTGGCCTAGTAGAGCATTGGTTGATGTAATCAAGTGACATGACTCAAAAATTGTTCAATACCTTCTATTCGATATCCAGAAAATGCATGGCATGTGCAATGAAAACAATCTTAAATTTTGACCAATTATATTAATTTGAGCTATAAGTACAGTACAACTACTCTAAACCGAACATCCAAGATGTTCGGTATTAAGGGTACTGTTCGGATTAGAGCAAGAAAAGGCTGCTATGGTAAGCTTAAAATTTTTATTAAGTTTTAGACTTTAGAATACAAAAGGTAGTTTGTAACGTTGATTCGTTTTTATTTAAAGTGTAGATTGAATAGATAAATGTACAAAAAATAATTGACAACCAATAGTGATGAAAAAATTTGTGCTAAATAAAAATTGTAATTTATGAGACACTAAGACACTTTATGAAACGTTTAAAATTTTATGAAATATCTTATTAAAAATCAAGGTAATTCTCTTCATTTTTATACTTAGTGACATTATTATGGGCAAAAAATACCTTATTCAAAAGCAATAACAATCTGTAAAGGAGGTCAAAAATAAGGATATACAGTACAACTCCTCTAAACCGAACACCTGAGATGTTTGGTATTGAGGGTACTGTTCGGATTTGAGGAAGAAAAGGCTGCTATGGCAAGCTTAAAATAAAAAGGTAGTTTGTAACGTTGATTCGTTTTTATTTAAAGTGTAGACTGAATAGATAAATGCAGAAAAAATAATGAATAGTAATGCAAAAATATGGTAATTTGGGAAAAACTAAGACATTTTATGAAATGTTTAAAAATTTATAAAATATCTTATTCAAAAACAATTACAATCTATAAAGAAAGTCAAAAATAAGGATATACACTACAACTCCTCTAAAACAAACATCCGAAATATATTGTATTGAGGGTACTGTTCTGATTTGAGGAAGAAAAGGCTTTATATTAATGTCAGTAGAAAAGTTAGGATATCAAGATGAGTTCATATTCGAGAAAGTCTAATTGGTGGTAGTCTGGATTATGTTATGTAGGATTTGGGGTGTTCGACTGTATTTGTTGTTTCTGGAAATCAATTGTAGTAACAGATGTATAACCCGAACTATTAATCATACGTGTAGTTGTTCATAACAAGCCAGTGACAGCGTACACATCGTATTAAAAGAAAAAATGTTACTCTCTACCACGACAACGCGCACGCAATGCCGCATACAAGAATAATGTAAATAGGCCTCAAATACACACTCAAACTTAAGTGGAACTCCTGTATAAGAACCATTGCTAAAGATGCATAAAAAATGATCGCCCCCACTCCTGTAAGTCTCCAGTAAGCACCTGACTCCTCATTCTATCCTCTACCTTTATAAGAGCCATATCAGGCCAAATATATATATATATATATATATATATATATATATATATTATAATGTTTTTTTTTAAATATGATTCCTTCGCTACGTAAGAGTTCTCATGTTTCAAAAAGGAGAGCCGAAACCATCAATATAATTATTAAAATTAAATCGAATTAAAGTAACAAGCTCTGTTTCCTCCACAAGCGAAAATTGTCATAAGCATGTTTATTCGTTACTATGGAAACGGCTGGGGCGACCATTTTTGATAAGAGGCCTAAGAGTTAATTTTTATCCACATTTCAGTCACCTTCAGGGAGAGGTCAAGCTGAGGTAGGGTGGGGTTTCTATTTCAAAGCAATTATGTCTTTCTTGTACGCGCATCGTCTGTTCATTCACAGAGAAAGATAGACTTTGGAACCATAGTTGTTAAGTGTCTGGATAATTTTGTCAATTATGTCAATATATATATATATATATATATATATATATATATATATATATATATATTTGTTTGAATAAAAGACAGACCACGTTAAGATTCCATGTAATAAGCTATTTCAGCATAACCCCTTTAACAGGGTTCTGGATCATCAGACTTTACATATCTGCTCTGAATTTTACATTGAGCTCTCTGGATATCATCCTCCTCAGGTCTACCTATACGGATTATCTAAGTTTGCATAAACTAACTAACTAACTAACTAACTAACTAACTAACTATATATATATATATATATATATATATATATATATATATATATATATATATATTGACATATTTTGGCGGGAGTTGCTCATTCCTTACTTTCCAGTTTTGAGAGGGACCAAAACTTCCCTGAGTCCTTATTGAAGAAGAATTATTTTCCACCTTCGAACCTCTCTCTGGCAGGTGGGATGTGGCGAGTCTCTCACTGCTCTATTGCTACTTCCATGGAAAGTGCTTGGACAAATAGCATTTCTTGATTCTGCTAGGTCTAACCTACACGGATAAAAGCCGTCATGTCACTTATATAATAACAAACCACCCATATTCCCTACGTATTACATCGGCAAGAAGTTAAGTTCCACTCTTCTCGCGGACCATTGCCCTGTAGAACTGATTCCCAAGAGGATGTTTTCCGATCAGTACAACCGTAACCTGTTCAAGTGTAGAATCAACAGTTATCTTCCTCTCCTACCCATGTAAACTACCCCTTAACTTTACCCTCTACCTCCAGTGACCCCTTGCCTTGTACAGGTTGCACCTTATAGAAAAAAAAAAAGAAATATATACTTTGTAACTAGATTGGTCCATTCCAAGATCCCCCGGCCTCGCACCAAACGATTACTACATATTTGATGGCTGTAAAACGTATTGGTGTGTAAAACATTCTTCAATGAAAACCAGTGTGTATCATAATTATTATCACCCCGAAAAGAAACTATCCAGGATCTGCCTGATAAGTGGCAACACATCATTGCGAATAATGGTAAATATATCCTTTAGTTTTTACAAGAATAAAATTGGTAAACCAAAACGGAAATTATATATGACTCAAAGTAATATAAACAAAAAAAAAAACAAAAAACAAAACATGAAATATGAGTTTTATCTCTCTGGTTTTCCCCTCGTTACTTTTTCAGTGTTTATTAATTAAATATTTATTAATTATATTAATGATATTATTTTAAAGAATAAATTCTATCAAAAGAAAACCAGAAGGAAGTACTCATTTCCATTACGTTACTGTCATTTGATCAAGATACATATTTGAAAGTATCAAATTCTTCCAAGATACGAGATTGTAATCGATAGTGACGTGTTTGCTTAAATAAAGTCCTTCAGTTACAAAATGCAGTTTTATCTGATATATCAACGATAAGAAATAAAGTAGTGAAGGAAAAACCGTCACATATCGTCAAGCAAGAAGCAAAGGCGACTATTTTCTTTCTTGGTCAACATTGATCCTTGATATTTGTCAAGCGTGAAAATGAACTTACCATAGTCACTAAAACGATAACGTTGTCACTTTATCTATTTGAGTCATTCGTTGGTCACCAGTTATCCGTCATGGCTTCTGGAGAAACAGAATAAAGATTTAACATTGATACGATTGATTGTGATGATAGTGAATAATGAATTTTCTATTCATTGTTACATCATTGTTTTCATGAATACAATTCCTGATAACACACACACACACACACACACACACACACACACACACACACACACACATATATATATATATATATATATATATATATATATATATATATATGTGTGTGTATTCAAACAAATATAACAGACAACAAATGAATACTATATTTGATCATGAGCAGTTCTAAGCTTCGTATAGTAGCTTTATTTAAAGACATTTTTATGTTTAACATTCTTTTTATAGATACAAGTATTTTAGTAAATGCTCTGTTTATAATAAACAGTATTAAATAACGGCCTGAATGTCCGAGAAAGTTTCATAGAAAATACTCGTACTTTGACAGGATTCAAACCTCCATCCTTTACGGAACCGTCATTTATCTTGACGTGCCTAACCGCTCGGCCACAAAGGATCGTTCGATTTGCAATGTCGAATTTACTGCTTATAAACTTCAATCTTCCATGAATCTCTCACGTACAAAGGACGAATATTTTCTATGAAAATTTCTCGGACATTCAGGCCGGTAAATGTTATTTAATACTGTTTATTATAAACAGAACATTTACTAAAATACTTGTATCTATAAAAATAATGTTAAACATAAAAATATCTTTAAATAATTGTCGGACTTTGTCCATTTCATAATGTATAGTAGCTTTAGTTTCGGGAGAAAATGAAGATAAAACTGTCTAACATTTTAATAGCTTTTATTATGCTGTTCTTCGATATAAGCTTTCGACTCACATGAGACATCATCAGAGTGGTTATATATGAACATTATAACAGAGATTTTCACCATCAAAGATGACAACCTGTTATATATACATAGAAGATTGCTATACGACGTAACGGCCGCGGAATAACAGATGCAGTTCGTAAATTCGTAATCCGATTCTATGACCACGTCAGAGAAAGAAATGTTATACAACAGAATCGTGTGTTTAAATTCATTGTAATACGTTGTGACTGGTTTGAAATGTAATTTTGTTGCGTGTGGGTTGCTTTATTTTCATGTATATAACATCCAATATCTTAAGGTTCTTTTTATTGTCTGTATGTATTAGTATTGTTTTTGTTATCAAGTAATATCTGTCTAATATTATGTACATGCTTATGCTTTTCTAAGAAATGTTGTTTAATGGAAATAAAATCAGAAAGGTGACAGGTAAGTCTACGGGAGAGTGTGGTTGTAGTAAAACCAATATATGTAGTGGGTTGATTACTGGTATTAGAGATATAATCTCTGAACGGACATGTAAATAAATTACATCAAAAATACCTAAACCAATATATTACCTTTCAGAAACCCTTAACAAATTAATTACTCCCTACCTCCCAAGTAAATATTGTATTAACTTTACAAACGAATTTGTACAAATAAAACCAAACAACCAAATAATCGCATTTTGAATGTACAAAATTAATTTACTAATGTCCCCGTCCATGAAAATATTGACATCATTATTCGTGATATATACAATTACACTTCTCTCCCAACCATCAATATCTAAACCCCTATTTTAAAAAAAAATATTATTAGCATGTACCACTAAAGTATCTTTTCATGAACCCCTAAGCAATATTTATATTGAAATAGACGATATTGCGATTGTATCTCCTTTAGACACCCATTTTTCTAATTATTATATGGCACATTTAGAAAATAAAAGGAGCGGGCTTTAACTATAAGTGTTTGAACTGGTAGAACTAAGCAATTTATGATTATGGGCTGAAATGTTCATAGGCTGACAATGAAGCAGCAGGATTAGAGCAGTGAAGTCTTACATGCGTTAATTTTAGCTCTTCTTACTAATAAGTGCATTGTTTTTTTTCCAGCTAAACTCACATCTGACTGTTCAAAGAAAACTTCAGAAATACGAGGGTGGGCTGAAAACTTCATAGGCTGACTCTGAAGGAGTGACGCTAGAGCTGTGAAATCTTGCAAGCATTAATTTCGACACTATTGTTTCTTTCCAGGGAAATTGACGTCAGACTTTTCAGAGAAGACTTCAAAAGTACGAGGATGGGCTGAAAACTTCATAGGCTGACACTGATGCAGTGACGCTAGAGCTGGGAAATCTTGCAAGCATTAATTTCGACTCTATTGTTTCTTTCTAGGTAAACTGATTAACTGTTCAAAGGAAACTTCATAAGTACAAGTTGTTGTTCATGATGACGGTCGTCTTCGAGTATAGAATCCAGAGGTTAGCAGTGAATATTTTGAAGACAGTAGGAAAGCGTTGTTCAGGTTAGCAGTGGATATTTTGGTAAAAGTAGCAGAGCATAGTACGTCCTTCTGTTTCTCTTCGCCTGACAAGCTGGACTGGACATTCGGGTAGAGTAGACAAAATGGCCGCCTTTATACACGACGGATTGAATGTTCTACGTCTTCTGATTGGTTAACCTTCTATTGGTAGACTATAAAGGGAGTCAAGTCATTTGGGTTGGCTCACTAGTTATATATATATATATACACAAAAAAACTGTGACACAAGTGGGGGCTGAAAATTTAATAGGCTGACTATGAAGGAATGATGCTAGAACTGTGATATCATGCAGGCATTAATTTCGACTCTTATTAATAAGTGTCTTGTTTCTTCTCAGGTTAACGAAGTTCTTCTTTTCAGGTCACCAAGGAAGGTTTTAAACGTACAAGGGCTGGCTGAAAAGTTCATAGGTTGATCAGGAAGGAATGATACAGGAGCTGTGAAATATAACATGAGTTAATTTCAATTCTTTTTATCAATAACTATATTGTTTATTTCCAGAAAAAAACTGACATCTGACTGTTCAAAGAAAACTTCAAATAACTAGTAGTGACTTGTCTTGAAAAGGGACACAATTTAGCATCGAGGTGTTATCAATTACCCGCAGAAAAAAGGGTTTAGCCCCTAGCCAAGATGTCTGTTACATTAGGGTTGACGCTCCGGCATTATTGACAGTGAAAAATTGGGCAGGTGAATTTAGGAGATGAAGGGAGAGTCTTGAAGATAAGTCAAGGTTTCTACGTCCTGTAACTGCCGCTACCCAGGAAAGCATTGAATGTCTTCACTACACAGTGATGGATGACAGGCGATTGACTATAAATCAAACAGCTAATGATATTAGCGTACCCCGTGATAATGTTGAGAATATTTGGCAAAATGTTTCCCATGTAAATAGCGATAAAGTGGCAAGATGCTTATTTTTTTCCTCTCATCCTTTCTTCCTATATTTAAGAGATTTTATATTTGGATAACACAGTGAAAGGCAATAAAATATAAGATACTGTGCAATGTTGATGTGAATTAAAACAGCCCTGACTATGCAACTTGGATGGATAGAAGGATGCATTGTCCAAAAGAAAGCATTACTTTCACTTTCATTTTCTCTATTGCTCTCTATGCATGTGAAAATATAGTTTCTGATTTAATCTAAGAGACAATAAGATACCAGGAAGCATCAAATGTGTAAAGATATTCAAAGAAAAATGTGACAACGTATAGTCACGAAACGAAACTCGCAAAAACGTATTATTTTAATGACATCACCTACTAAAAGGAAATGGATTACGTATACAAAAAAAGGTGTGTAAATGTTCGATGACACAAATAAAGCAGAAATACGACCAGTCATTTTTTGAGGAGCGGTTAAGTTTTAAATTGAAAGCAGTTCATAAATCAGAACATTAATGACAAATACAGGAAAAAAAAACTTAGGTTACATGATCAGGATGTTGGATTTTTACTTTTCATTTCTATCCATGCATCGTTAATTTAACGCGCGATATCTATCTAATGCCTAAATGCGCGATAAACAAGTCCTGTCCTTACAACAATTTTCAATACTTTATTTCATAATTCTGCTTGTCCCTTCTTTCTGTTAGTTAGCCCGTACGTTAAACCGCGCCAATTCCTGGTGAATAATGGCCTATTCCGTTTTGTTCCCTAGGAAAGACAGAAAAGACATATCAGAGATGCTGCTTGGTTTCAATGAGAAAAACAAAGAAATAAAGAGAGAGAAAGAGAGAGAGAAAGAGAAAGAGAAGAGAGAGAGAGAGAGAGGTTAGAAGAGGGACAAACACTCTCATGTGTTTAATTCCTGCTTCAGTGAAATGAAAAACCTGGTTGATTTGTACCCTCTTACTTCTTTAAATAATAACCTGCATTCATATCTATGGTGATTTTCTAAGCGTAGTTTAGATGTAGCACCAGGCCTAAAGTATTGGACACCCAGTGAAGAGCCAAATCACTACTTAGTCGTAATAGTTCTAGCGACACAAGCTTGTTAACCATTACACCACGACGAGGGGGCCCTGCATTTATACCTATGATTGTTACTGTAATAATTTTATCGAATATTTAACGGTGAATTTCCCCGGCTATTTCACAGTCGTGAAAGTCGTAAGATCATTATTCAGTCATTAACTTGAGACTTATTTCCCAGAACATTCAAACAGTAAAACAGTGAGGTATTCTGTTGCTGTTGAGCGGTAAGAGAAAGAGATTACATGCGAGGTTTATGAACATATGTGGATATGTTAACCCTAGATTTTAACATTGTAGTGATCGGGAATGTGGGAAGCTGTTTAAAGTGGAACTTCTTTCTTACTAATTGTTGTAATTATGGCTAATCCTCGTTTACTGAATAAAATAATCAAACGAAGGTTGGTAATGAACAATAATACTTAGGACAAGAACAACACATATAAGATTCGCCAGTAGCGCGCAGAAGTAGTAGTCAACAGTTAAAAGTGAGTCAAGCGAATTTCACAATGAATCTCCAATTGCAGGATATGTACCAACCATCCCACACGGTCAGATATGGCACAAGGCCGAATTTAATGTGGGGTATCTGTGCCCGTAGGCTCGGCCAAAAATTACCCCTAGACACCGTATAGAACGGGGTCGGGTAGCTGTTTCCCCAAGACGAGACTTTGACCTTCAAGATAGCCTCTGTCATGATGCAGAGAGTTTGACCAACAGACTGCAGATCAACATACAGAATTTACTATTTTATTTATGTGAATGGGGACATACCCATTATCGTACGTAAGGTAAGCTACAACACTAATACAAAGGGAATGAAGATGGCTTGACTCAGTTCTTTGACTCAGAATGCGAAGGGCAGGGCCAGAATGGTCAGCGATTGGACGCAGTGCTTCGTGGGCGGGAAATTCTGACAGCATTGGATAGTCTTTGTTTGGGCTTTGAAAATAGGTCTAAAAAGGCGCGAATTCAACAGAGGGTCTCAAGAATTCTGAACGTTGATATGCCTTCTACACCCAGGTGTATATATATTATATTATTGGCCAATATATATATATATATATATATATATATATATAAATTCCCAAGAGGATAGAATCCAGGTACAACTCAATGTTCAAGACAGAGTAAGAATATAATATAAAAGGCTGAAACAGAACCACAAATTCAAAAAGAAAATCTTTTTGAATTTGTAGGTCTGATGAATGGGATCGTAATTACAATTCCACTGTAATAAATTATAACCATGGAATATTAGTGTTTGGGCCTTTTATATATATATATATATATATATATATATATATATATATATATATATATATATATATATATATGCGTTCCTGTCACGTCAGTACTTCTACAGCCTCTTAGAATCCTAGCAGCAACTCTTTAAAAAAATGAATACCAAAATGAATGACCGCTTACGTTAACAGCTTTTTATGAGTATTGTGGGGATCCCGAGACGACACAGAACGCAACACTGTGTACGTGGCGTGGTGGGTCTAAGCCTGAGTGTCAGATTTTTCGGAAGTAAGGAATCTTGCATGTCAGAACATTTCCCATGAAAATAGAGATATTGTAGTGGTCATAGCACCATCCTCTCTGGAATCCGTTCCACATTCTAATAATTCTGAGGAAGAAGGTATCCGAGAGGAACTTACGCCTTACTAATGAAAGACGTAAGGAATGAGGACAAGTAGTCTCCGAGTTTTTGACATGACGGATCTTATATGTGAAAATCTGGACTGATGAGAATTTAGTTCACCTGAACATCTGCTATATAAATAGCAATAGGGAAGCGAGAGGCTTGCATCGATTCGTCTGTAGGAAGGGGGTTGTAGAGTGGAAAATAATTCATCACCCACAAGGCAGTGTAAACAACCCTACCTCTACCAAGACAAGAAATATATGATCCATTTTTGTCCTGATCTGGCTCTAGTAAATTTACAGCATAACAGGTGTAAAGTAGATTTTGCTGACCACTTTTCTGCACCCATTCATATGCATTGCTTATTGATGCTCATATCTTTTTCTCTCTATGGGTTTTTTCTTCTCTACCCCTTCGATATCAATATATAACTTCCGTTAAGTTAACCGTTTAACTGAGTCAATGTCTGCTAACTCATTCATGTCTTCACTCTCCACCCTCACCTCCTCACTTCGTTAATTTACATATGTTTAATACGGCTCGTCAAAAATGTGTAAATTTTCTTTTCATTTTTTGTTTGGAAGTAAAGTCTGATGATCCGCAGTCCTATTAAAAGGGCTGTGGTGAAATAATTTATTACATGGAACCTTAAAGGGGTCTGTTTTTATTTAAATTATTTGCTCTGGATTTACATTGAGCTCTCTGGATTTTATCCTTAGGTTTGCCCATACGGATTACCTAGTTTTTCATAAACTATATATATATATATATATATATATATATATATATATATATATATATGTGCAAAGTGAGAGGTCCTGATCTAGCATTTCGACTCCAGTCACTTTCTCACAGACGTGATGTGGTTTACCCCTGACTTGTCTACAAGTATTTTCATGGCAACTTCTCTGACGAGCTATTTTTCATTGGTGTCCCAACTGCATGAATTTAAGCTTGCTACTAGGTTGGTATCCCGGTCCTACACTTTTACTATTGAATCAGTTAAATGTAACCGCCTCTTCTACTCCAGCAGCTTATTTTCTCGCACTTCCCGACAGTAGAACTCCCTTCCTCTTATTTGCTTCCCTGTGAACTATAAAATTTAAATGGAATGTCAATCGACATCTGATGCCTTGATCTTGATCCCCGTCCTTCTCTTTAATATTTTCTCTTTACTCTTTCTTTCACTCTCTGTAATCTTTAGCGTGCTAGTGGCACTCCCGCCCTGCTAAGGTTGAAATGCTTAATATATATATTCTCATGTTTCAAAACAAGAGCCGAAAACTTCAATATAATTATTTGAATAAAATTGAATTAAAGTACCAAGCTCTGTTCCATCTTCAAGCGAAAATTTTTTTGGAATAACTTATTCCTGAAATTTACGCGTTTTATAAGCATATTCATTATTGAATTAAAATTAAATGGTAACTTATTAATTAAAATTACTATGCTAACGGCTAGAGCAATTATTTTTTAAAAAAAGGGGCGTAAGGGTTAATAATTTGTATCAATATCTCAGTTACATTCAAAGACGTCAAGTCAGAGTAAGGTTGGGGTGTCTAAATTTAAAGCGGTTAAGTGTCTATGGAGATTTATTTAATTTTTATTTTATTTTTTATTTTTTTCTGAAAGGGTTTTGTGTATATAAAAAAACTGTCATAAGTCGCTAACATTTGTTTTTTGACGACTTTATAAAGGGTTATCTGTGTTTTTTTTTTGTAGGGCATTTAAACTATTTATTTAGACTATGGAATTTAAAAATTATTTTATTGTTTGTTTTTATTTACCTAACGAGTTCTTTCCGATTTTCTATATATTTTTACACACACACACACACACACACACACACACACATATATATATATATAAATATATATATATATATATATATATATATATAAATCATTGCAACTTTTTTTACATATCTAATTTCATATATATCTATCTTTAGGTCGATGCTCTTTCATAAAAATAAGATCTCCTGGGTCACGTTACATGCCGATCACTATTAAAGATGGATCCGGTTCCCACTTCCCGTGAGAACTACGAGAGATCTCGAGATCTCTGTGCTTTCTAAAAAACACGCTTTCCTGTGTTTATGCAGCCTTCGTTTATCTTTTATGAAAGGAATTAAAAGTAGACGATGCGAAAATGAAGGATAAAAAAAAGCAACAACGCAAAAACGTCTTTATTTTTATTTTTTTCTTGCTTCATGTGCTTGATCCAAATCTCATTGAAGTTGAACCAGTCAAAAGGTTGGCAGAAAATTCGTATGGGGATTTTCTAAGCGTTGCTTAGATATGGCACAAGGCAGTACGTATGGTGGCACTCAGTTAGGATCAAATTGATCTCACCGACACAAGCCATTACTTGTCAGAATCCATCTTACACATTTACATATCTACCTTAGACCATGCTTTGAATACTGTTGCCATATCTGGTCTGGTGTTCCTGCTGCATATCTCATGTTTCTTTACAAAATCCCGAACAGGTATCTTGACTTCAGTTACTTTCTCACCGATGTGACATAGTTTCCTTCTGTCAAATATGTTCACGGCAACTGATCTGACGAACTTCCACTCTGATGCCCGAAATACATGAATTTAAGCGCGATACTAGATTGGCAATTAGGTTTAATCGTTTTACTGTTGAACCTAGTTAAAAACAACCGTCACTTCTATTCTAACAATTTATATTATCGCATTTACTTTTTTCTTTAATGTGTGCGCAGGTGGTTCGTCCTGAGTACGCTGACAAACTAACGACATCCGACAGCAAGGCCACTGATCGGGAGGTTTTGGAGAGCGTGGAACCACCTCTTAATTGCTGTTGTTACCAGCTCCACGCTGACCCTGTGGAACTCACTTCTGATTTCTTTTTCCACGGATATCTTCAAAAATTTAAATACAACGGCAATAGCGTTCTTCTGTCTTCTTGAACCCGGAGAAGGATCTGTAATCGATTCTGATTAGTTATCTCGACCTCAGTGCCATTCTTACCGACGTGACGTGGCTTCCCTCTCCCTTTTCTACAAGTATTTCAATGGAAACTGCCCCGACGAGTTTTCTTTTTCCTTGGTGCCCCGACTGCATGAATTTAGGCGTGCTACTAGATTGGCATCTAGATCCCACACTTTTACTGTTTAAATAGCTAAATGCAATCGCCAATTTTACTCCAACAGTTTTTTTTCTCGCACTTCACACCTGTGGAACTCATTTTCGTTTCCTTGCTTCCGTGATAAATACAATCTTCAAAAATTTAAATGGGACGTCAGTCGCCATCTTTACTCTTCTTGAATCCCGTCGTCTTTTGTTCTCTCCTTAATCCTCCCTATTTTCAGTCTTTCACTTTCACTTTCACTTTCACTACCCCACCCCCATGTGTGACATTGCTTGGGTGAAATGATTTAAAAAAAAATACGCTACGTCGAAGTGCCCACAAAGACTTCTTATGATGACACAATGATATAACTGAGAAGTTCGCCGTCTCTTCAGAACGAAGGCGATCACAGCTCTACACGGCTTCCTGCACTCTTCAGTTCTAAGCAACGTTGTCCTCATCACCATCATTCCCAGTCCCTGTTCCACCGTCCTTTTGCACAAGATCGTTAAGCAGGTCACTCGTCGTTTCTCTCTCTGTCTTCTTGCCTTCAGTATGTCCAGTGAGCGTCAAATCCTCCAAACCTTCCTTTCTCATAATGTGACCTAGAATTTTAAACTATATCTCATTGTATGTATTTTTTCATTTCCATTTTTTCGTAAAATGTCTTATTGCAGTAGGCAGCTGAGTGAGGCTGATGCAAGGCAGAAGAGTAGTGATGACAATGGATCTCCTTGGAAGATCCCGCTTTTGATGTTGATTGGTCTCGATGTTAATAACCCCTTTCGTATGGTTCATATTCAGTGTAGTCTTCGTTATGAAATTGTTGGGAATAATCTGTATATTTTTAGGCTTTTCTCTATTCTTATTATTAAGCTCTTGGTACGTACAACCTATCAGCATCCTCATTTGTGTAACCATTTTTCTGGTCTTGGTGTCCTATCTTTTAATATCGTTCAATGCTAAAACTGTATATTACTATAGGTATAGATAAGCTGTTGATAGCCTTCATTTTATTGGCGCCATTTAGTTCACTTTCTAGTATTAAACGCACCCTTCTATATTATTCTTCTCGAATCTTTTTCTTCATAATTGAACTATGTATTCCGTCTTCTTCATTAATTCCTTTGTAACTGTATGTTCCATCTTAGTCTAGTTCCTTAATCATGCTGTTGATATCAAGGTCTAAATCCGTAGTTTTTTGTAAGTTTATCGCCTTTGAAAATGGCTTTGACACATTTGTCAATTCCGATCTCCATCCTAATAACTTGGATGATGAGTAGGTTTTTCTGCTGGTTGTCATCCTTGGCAAACGGTTTAAGATTATCAATATAGAATAGGTAATTCAATTTTGACATTCTGTGATTGTATCCGTATTCAGTGGGTAACTGAGTGGCGCTAATGCAATTCAGAAGAATAGTGGTGATAATGAATCTCTTTGATTTTAATGTTGATTGGTTTCGATGTTAATGTCTCTTTTGTATGGTTCAGATTTATTGTAGCCTTCCAGTTTTTCATGGTATAATTTGTTCAAACCTTTCATTAACCAGCTGGAAATTACAAAAGAAACTGGCGTAACGGAAATAAAATGCCGGTAATTTATTGATACATTTTTCTAAATAACATGATTTTTTTCTTATTTCGCTCGCAGTAGACAGAATGCATGGTTGTCAGCAAAACGAATTATAAATGGGGAATATAAATTAATCAGCTGCAAAAAATTTAGTTATCTGGGAAGGATTTTGAAAGAGGGAAAAACGAAACATCGGAATCCCAAAACTCATTGGGTTAGCGAAGCTAAGGAAAGTATTCAGTATCATAAAATACCCCCAAAAAACTTTTACTATATACATGATATTTTCAGGGTTGTCATTTTGTACATTATGTTCATCCATATTCTCAGTTTGATTTTTATAAGCATTAAATTTTCTGATATATGTTTGGGAAGGATATTTGAATTCTCCATTACTTATACTGCGAGCAAACCGCCTCCATACGGATGGAAAATGAATTCAGTTCAGTAAATACCCCAAAATGGAAAGTATCGTAAAACAAAAATGTGTCTTCTCACCAGAGTTAATCCCATCCTGGGTACGACGATAAACTACATCCGCGCCCTGGGTATGACGATAAACTATACATCCGCGCCCTGGTTAAGACGATACACTACATCCAACAACAAGGTCTCTGATCAGGAGGTTTTGAGGAGCGTGGAACCACCTCTTAATTGCTGGTGTTCCCAGGTCCACCCTAACCAGGGTGGTAGCACCTGTTAGGGTCCCAGCTTTGGGCAAATATTTAACCCCCAAACTGTTGGACGTAGTTTATCGTCTAAACCAAAACGCGAATGTAATTTATCGCCATACCCAGGACGGAGTCCTGATGGCAATGAATGCTGTATAGTCTCATCTCAGATGAGGAAAAAACTTGAAGTAATAGAAATGGGGCTCTATAGAAGGATGCTGAGTACATCATGGACAGAACACACGAGTAGATGACGAATTTTGAGAGAAAATGGAAACAAAAAAGGACACATCATAAAAGGACAGTTGAAATATTTAGAGTAAGTAATGAGGAAAGAGGTATTAGAAAATTTGACACACACAGCATATATTCAAGGCAAGGTGCAAAACAGCGCATAGCTTACCTAACGAATATGTGTAAATTGATGGCAGAAACAGGGTTTAGGAGAGATTAGAAAAAGAAACTTCACTAAGCGCGAAAAAGCATAGGAAATATATATTTGTATGCACACACGCGCACATACACACACATAAACACACATACACACACACACACACACACACATATATATATGAAAAATTCCTCAGAGTTAACCTGTAGAAAAAGATAATGTTTGTTTTTTTTTAAGCGTTTCACTCCAAGCAAGGCGGGAAGCCACTAGGACGCAAGGGGTTACAGAAAATAGCAAGATCAGATAGAAGTGATAGAAGAAAGGATGAGGAGAAGGGTAGTGGATAGTTCAAGGCAATTGGAGATGATACAGAGGCCAGTGAGAGAGAGAGAGAGAGAGAGAGAGAGAGAGAGAGAGAGAGAGAGAGAGAGAGAGAGTACCGGAAACCCCTTCCTAAACAAGAAACAAGGCGTAAGCCTCTACTCATGTCCAAGAGAAGGGGGAGGAGTGTTGACCGGGCGGTAGGAAAGCCTATCTACTCCTATTCCAAGAGAAGGGGGAGGAGTGTTGACCGGGCGGTAGGAAAGCCTATCTACTCCTATTCCAAGAGAAGGGGGAGGAGTGTTGACCGGGCGGTAGGAAAGCCTATCTACTCCTATTCCAAGAGAAGGGGGAGGAGTGTTGACCGGGCGGTAGGAAAGCCTACCTACTCCTATTAGCCTACCTACTCCTATTCATATGTAAAAGACAATAGGAAAATAGTTGCCAACGCGTTTCGTCTTTTTCAAGGCAAAACGAAATGAATTTATTAAACAAAGTAACTAATAATAAGAAAAGAAAATGTCCTCAGCAACTGGAAGAATTTAGAGAACGCTATTTTCATACTGTTAATTGAAAATTACGTCAATTACTGTCATGTGTGGAAATATTGTTTTTATTGCTGTGTTGACTTATTCAACCATTTTCTTTTAATTTCTTGATACTGTTGTGTACGTTTCTTTGGGAGAGTAGTAATTCTGTTAAGAAAGGTGAAATAGGGAAAAAGCCTGGGCGTAGATTAATATTTGGGTAATATTCAATGGTGGAACTCTCGAGGACTTTCCTTCTGAGTGAGTTATTTTCTTTTTTATGAGTGTAGCATTTTTAAAATCAAAATTGTGGTTGAATTTATTTCGTTTTTCCTTGAAAAAGTCCACATCGGAAGAAACGCCTCGGCAACTATTACAAATTTCCTATTATCTTTTAAACATACACACACACACACACACACACACACACATATATATATATATATATATATATATATATATATATATATAATGTACTCTCCCGTCGGTTTCGACGTATGAGGATCTGACAGCTCATTGATCCAGTTATGAGGGTCTTAAGTGGCATTTAAGACCCGCTAGTGATTTACAAAAGAGGCCACATATGGAGCAAGTATGAGGATTGTGAGATGAGATCACTGTTAGATTGGCTGACCTTTTTAGATCTTGATTTCGCTTCTTGAAGATGATTCAGACAAGCAGATTCAAAATTGCTGAGTCCACTAAAACACGTTGATCTTCATTGTACCCGCTCCAAGTCTAAGCGCTCAAGGGTGTTATGTGGTATATTGACTGCTGACAAGTATATATATATATATATATATATATATATATATATATATATATATATATATATATAATACCTAAAGAACCAGAAACTATCTAGCTAGGTTTCACCTACCGAATCATCAGAATTTGATGGTCTGGTGGATGAAACTAAATGTGTTCTGGTGCTCTAGGTATTTTAATTTTAGTCTACTTAGGGTCTTAAGCACTTTTACGTTCATTTTACGTACTCTGTCGGTGTTTTAACTTTTGGCTAGATTTTCGGTGCTGGTTGTTTTTTTTTCTAGCAGCAGTTGTTTTTATTTTTATTTTAGTCTTTTCTATTTTATTGAATCTTTTTCCCAAATATCATTTTGTCGAATATTTTGTTTATTTGCAAATTGTATTACATTTCATCTCAGACAAGACGATGAAGCCACTAAGAAGCAAAGAGTTACTGCTTGTGAAAAAATTTGCGGAAAAGTGGAGGAGAAAAAAGAATAGGAATCAAGAATCAAGAAACAAGATGACTATTGACATTGCATTTAAATTTTTGAATATGATAGTTGACTTGAAAGCAGGAAGCTAAAAGTGACTTATGCAAGAGGTAATGCTGGAGGTAATGCCAAAAAATAACTGCCATCATAGAACTTATTTAACAATTTCAACAATAAAATAATGAGACAGTACAGTAATTTTATATATATATATAAATATATATATATATATATAAAATTAGAGTAGAATGTGTAAAATTAACATGCATTGAGCAGTGAGTGTTAAAGTGTACATTGGAGTAAACTCTCAGAGGCGACATGTTAAACGCAATCGTCATGCCATGAGCCTGACGATTGCGTTTAACATGAAACAGTCCTTCGCCTCTGAGTGTTGACTTCAATGTCCACTTTTATACTTACATACATTCTATCCTGATATTGAGCACTTTAACGCATGAATATAGCATACCTTAAAAAATTATTATATAACATACATACATACATACATATATATATATATATATATATATATATATATATATATATATATATATATATATATATATATATATATATATATATATATATATATATTACAAGCACGTTCTAAACATTATGACGAAAATGTTTAGAAGCTGCTTTAATCCCTTGTTCGTCTACGGCAAACTCGTGTCCAGGTTTTACAACGTTTCACCATTCTTGACAGATCTTCTACTGTAACAATGTCGGATATTTAATAAAAAAGGTGATGGTAACAAAATGAAACAGAGTGTAAATGAAATTCGATAGGTTATATATCCAAAACACATTAAAAAAAAAATTAAAATTACCAGCGTCACTCGTTCGTGCGTATGTGTAGTCGCACCAAGATAAACATAATTAGTCTGACGAAGTCCGAAAAGACGAAAACGTTTCTCTCTTTGTCATATCTCTATATATATACAGTGTAACCCGGATATAAGAGAGTTGTCGGGACCGGAGAAGTCTCTTATATCCAGGTTTCTCTTATATCCAAGTTTGGTCTATTTTATATACATTAACACAGGCTCTAATTTGGAACCAGAGAAAATCTCTCTTATATCCGGGTTTCTCTTATATCCGGGTCTCTTATATCCGGGTTACACTGTATTATGAAATGGACAAAGTCCGGCAATTATTTTAAGACATTATTTATGTTTATACGTTCTTTTTACAGATACAGATATTTAAGTAAGTGCTCTGTTTAAAATAAGGAGCATTAACAACATTTACCGGCCTGAATGTCCGAGAAATTTTCATAGAAAATATGCGTCCTCCGAGAGGAATCGAACCTGTATCCTATACGGAACCGTCATATAGATGTGCTTTTATCGATTGAGACACAGAGCAGCGTATCGGTTAGTAGGGTCGAGTGTAGTTTAAAAACAGTCAAATCGACCTTGCTAACTGAAACGCTCTGTGGCTCATTGGTAACAAAAAAAATTATATATATATATATATATATATATATATATATATATATATATATATATATATATATATATATATATATATATATATATATATATATATATATATATATATATATATAAAAAATTTAATAGTATTGACGTACTAACCCAAATTGTTAAAAGTCCTCTAACGAAGTGTAAGGCAATTTTCACAACTGATAACAAACCTTAATCTCATATCTGGATTCATTTTGGAGTGCACGTTGTTTATAAGTAAGTTACTGCCTGACCCAGAGCAGTTGAGTTGCGATGTTCAACTAGATTGCATCGCAATGCACTAAACGTTCCACTGTGTCAGGTTTAAGATGAATACTGAACAACATCTTCACAGGTGAAGTGGGGACCTGAGTCAACAGAAGAATGCTGAGAATGCCATGGATGCTGGATTTTCGCAACCACGAAGTTCAAGAGGAGAATATACACATATCTCAGAAAGAGATGGTTAAAATCTCGAAGGTACGTAATGTGGAAAAAGGGCTTGGACAATATGACACTCGAGATATTGAAATCAAAAGGGAAACAGCGAGTAATCTATTTTGTGTATAAAGGTATTTCTGGGGCACAGGTGATATTCACACGAACAACGTGCAATTCTTTCTTTTTATGTGCCTTTTACGACGTAGGGGATCATGGCTCTCCACCTCCTTCTATCCCTTGCGGTTCTCAACAAGTCCCTTCCCTCTGCTTCCGCCCCCAGACTACGTTCTGTCATCCACCTGCTCAAGCTCGTCATGTATGTCACGCACTGTTTTCCCTTGTCTCAATTTCCCTCTATTCGACTTGTGAGTATCAGATTCTCCAGGCCTTCATTCTTCATTATGTGTCCCAGAAACTTCAGCTGCCTCTTCCTGATATAAAGTATAAACCTCCTCCTTGTTTGCAACCTCTCTAAGACCTCATCGTTGCTCAAAAGCTCGGTCCAGGATATCCTTAGCATCCTTCTGTAGAACCACATCTCTGTCGCCTCGAGTCTCTTCTTAATCTTTGAGGAAATCGTCCAACATCCGTTGCCGTAAAGAAGAACAGATGTCACGTAACAGCTCAGTATTCTTTTGTTTGTCGCCAAAGATATCCTCCTGTCTTGCAGTACTCTGCCCAGCTTTTGGAATGTGTCCTTAGCCATCCCATTATGCCTACGGATTTCAGTGTCACACTTGCCGTCCTCTGTCAAGACGCTTCCCAGGAACGAATACCATAAAAACTATAATAATAGTGAACATCTCCTTCTTAAAAAGTAAAATATTGCAAAAAATAAATAGCAAAAAATAAATAAATAAAAAAAAAATAAATAAAAATAAAATAAATAAAAATGAAAACAGAATAAATATTATTGAAGACATTTACATTCAGCAAAAGCATCTATTCATCAATGAAAATATCTATAATTTATTAACACGTATTCTTGGACATATTTGAAAAAAAAAATCAATTCACCCCAAGCAAGGCGATAAAGCCACTAAGAGGCAATGGCTTACTAACGGTGAAAGAGAATGAGAAGACTTTAGACGGAACCGGAAATACAATCCAAAACAGGAAACAAGGGATAGACCTCTACAGTTTAAAGACCTGGGAGGAGTGTTAAATGGGACGAGAGGCGAACCTATCTACTCCTATTCGTGAAGGAGAGAAAATAAAATACATTGAAATAAATAGTGAATAAAATTTCAGACTTCAACCGCACATGTCAGGAATACAGAATAGAAGCAGACTTTAGACGGAACCGAAAAGCCAGTCCTAAAAAGGAAGCAAGGGATAAATCTCTCCTTCTGTTCAAATATATTCCGGATAACAGATGAACCAATCTGCTGCTATTAATATATATCCAGTTTTTCAATGATGGGAAAGACTGTCGATAGTGCATGAACAATAAGTATCCGAATCTTGCTTTCCATCTCAATGCCGGAGATGGAGATTAGCTGACTGTGAAGGTTATTTAAATACAGAAAACTCAGTGCTGTGTACCACGTAACAGTTTGCCATACTTTCTGCTTTTCTGAAACGGGGCGTTGTCCTATTTGCAATGATTGCCAAAAGATGGATGCATTGATATCGTAAACTGAGACATGTGGTCATTCAGAATACTAACAGCAGATACACGTTTTTTTTTTGTTTTTTTTTGTTTATCAATTCACACCATTCAAGGCGATAATGCCACTAAGACGCAAAGTGCTACCGGGAGATGAAATAGAATGAAAAGACTTTAAAAGAAACCGGAGACGCAATACTAAACAGGAAATGAAGGGTAGATCTCTACTTCTGTTCAAAAGACCGGAGAAAAGAGTGAACCGGGCGATGAGTGAACATACATCTGATTTAATAGTGTAGTCCACTTACGGTAATTACATCCAGGAGAATGTGTAATAAATAAATAAATAAATAAATATCTCCGAACAACGGGCTGCTCTTCACGATACAAACTTCCAAAACGAGGCTATTAATCATGAGAAAGGCGTTAGATAAAAGCACCACCTATGTGAAACGAGACAGGAAACATAAGACAAATAGACTGAACACTGATTATATCTTGAATCTTTAAATGTTTTTTTTTTAACTCTGCAGATGCATGTAATTATATACCAACTCTGAGGAGAGCTCATATGTAATCTGGCAATTACTTACGGCTATATTATGCGTTTGTGCGATGGTTATATCACTGGTCCGGAAGCTGTGAGTTTAGAATTCGCTGCATCCTGGCAACAGCGTTAGTCTCATATATGTTACTTCACTAACAAGTCTAAGTACTTTAATTATCGCCAACCCATGTGTATTTTTTGTTTTAAATCGAGATCACCCCAAGCAAAGCATTAAAGCCACTAAAGCACAAGGGGTTACTGAGTGTTTATTATTATTATTATTATTATTATTATTATTACTATTATTACTATTATAATTATCATTATTATTATGATCATTATTATTATTATCATCATCATCATCATTATTAGTATTATTATCATCATCATCATCATTATTATTATCTTCATTATTATTATTATTATTACTATTATAATTATCATTATTATTATCATCATTATTATTATTATTATCATTATTATTATTATCATCATCATTATTAATATCATCATCATCATCATCGTCATCATTATTATTATTATCTTCATTATTATTATTATTACTATTATAATTATCATTATTATTATCATCATTATTATTATTATCATTATTATTATTATTAATATTATCATCATCATCATTATTATTATCATTATCATCATCATCATCATTATTATTATTATTATCTTTATTATTATTATTATTATTATTATTACTATTATAATTATCATTATTATTATCATCATCTTCATTATTATTATAATTATTATTATTATTATAATCATCATCATTATTATTATCATTATCATCATCATTATTAATATTATTATCATCATCATCAGCATCATCATTATTATTATCATTATCTTCATTATTATTATTATTATTGAATTTATTCTACCCCCCCCTCCCTCTTGAAAATTGTTTGAATATTCAGTATTTGATTTTTCTGTCTCATGCAAGTGTTGGGCGTTACTTTTATTCAGGGTTCACAGGCGTGGAGTGTCGTCTTCCACGCGAAGTTCATGTTAGCACAAGATGATCTTAGCACTGCTCTCCTCCCTGGGTGTTGGGACATAAATTCGGCCGTACTAGATAGCAATTGCCAGCATAAAAAATATCGTCATTCCTTGCTTAATTTCCGTCTACGAAGCCGCGTGAAAAAGTATAGCTTCGCTTGTCTTTCTTGTATGTATATCTTTGAACCTCATTCTTTAATCGTCTTATTTACCTATTCCTTTTTTTTTACTCAGTACTTATTATTATTATTATTATTATTATTACACTTATTATTATTGAATTGAATTTATTCTACTCCCCCTTGGAAATTGTTTGAATATTAAATGTTTAATTTTTCTGGCTCATGCTAGTTGTTATATATAATCAAGAGTGGTTTCCCCTTGTTTTGTTACTCCCCTCTTTGAGAGAGCTATTTCTATTTACTGGGACTATAAAAGGACACTATACGCCAACCTTGTATTTTCAGTTGAATAAAGTTTTCTTAAAGGCTACACCTGGTTACTTTTGTCATTACAATTTATTCCACTGAGAATACCTCACCATCATGGAACAGTTAATGCGCCCGCAACGGTTCGTCGTAGAACCTGATGCTACAGACTCTGAAAAGCCCTGGACGCATTGGTGAGTGACGTTCCTAAACTTCTTACAAGAAGTACATGCAGAAACCCCACATTGGCCATTATATTTGACGCCCCCCCCCGTGGGTTATATGCGGCACAAGGCCGGGTTTATTGTTGGTTCTCCGAGCCCGTAGCATCGGCCAAAAATATTCCCTTCGAACCCGTATAAACGGGTTCAGGACCTGTCTACCTCCCTGGACGAAACTTTGCCCTTCGGCAAAGCGTCATCCGGGTTCCTCTCTGCCGAGGTAGAGAGTTTGACAGTTGAACAGTTTTTATCACCGTTCCAACCCACATTGGCCATTGCAAAAGCTTGGATACTTAACTAATTCTATATCCCATACAGTACATGAAATAATCCTGGATTGCCCCATTTATGAGGAGGCTATGGACATACTATAATCTATTTACCGGAAACCAAAGAATGAAATCTTCTCGCGAGATAAACTGGCTACCAGACGACAACTAAATCTTGAATCGCGGGAACAGTACTTAAAAGAATTAAGAAACCTAAACAAGGGGAGACCACTCTTGATTATTCCTAGCACTAGTATTAAACGTTACTTTTATTCATGGCTCACAGACGTGAAATGGAAGAATTAGAAATAAGAAACATTAATAAGGAGTGAGAACAACATAATTGTAATCAGAAAGACATCTGATAACGATAGATTAAGATAAACACAGTTGATTTTACAATGATGCTTACAGATTTTTTTTCGAATTATTTTTCTTATAATGCATTTTAAATTTAGGAAAAAGAAGAAGAGATGAAGTTTAATGCATTTAATCTTTATTTAACTTAATTACCCTTACCGACATTTCACATGGGGAGCAGACTCCCAAGAGGATGTCTCCCCAATCACTACAATCTTAACCTGTTCAAATCTAGAGCCAACCGTTAACTTCCCCTCCTATTCATAAAAACTACTCCTTAACGTAACACTCTACCTCGAGTGGCCCCCAGGCTTTGTACAGAGTGAACCTTGTTCTAAATAAAGAAAGGAAGAAAGTCACCGTTCTTAACTGATCAATAAAGTTAAACAAAGTTGAGCCTGGTCCGAAGTGACCACTGGCGAATACCGTGTGCTTGTAAACAACGCGACAGGCCTAGCAAGCCGACAATGAATACAGTATCAGTTAAATTCTACCATATACTTCTAGCATCACCAATTGAACTTAAATTTTGATCTTTTCACGTTTCAAGTTAGCCGTTATCTTTCCTGCTTAGCCCCAGGCACACGCTCTTTCTTGTGCTCATATAACACCACAGAGTAAAACTCTACCTTGAGTAGCTCTTAGGCCTTATATCGGATGAACATTAGAAAAAAATGTCTGCATTTCGTCAAGGAAACACATAACATACTTAACTTGAGTAAATGGATGGCAGAACCGGGTTTGAGGGAAATAGCAAAAGTATCAAATTTATTCGGAGCTACAAAGAACAGGAAAACCTGATTTGTTCAACCTATCGAATGAGACGATTCTGAGACAACTAGAAGTTCTACCAGGATTCATTCCTAGCGGCAACGATCTTAACAACTTATCAACTGACACAGTGTTGATAGCAGACACGAAAAGAAAACTACAAAAACTCCCACAGACGGTGGTGAAGGAAAGCGAGAAGAAAGGACTAAACATCAACTGCAAGAAGACAGAATGCATGGTTGTTAGCAAAATGGGGAGCACAAAATTCAAATTACAAATTGGAGATATCAAAATCAAGGATGTACAATAATTTAAATATCTGCCAAGTGTTTTAACAGAGGATGGAAAGTGTGACACTGAGATCTGAAGGCTTATTGGGTTTACCTATATGAGGATATATGGGGAAAGTAAAGGTTAACCAATGGACAAGTTATGTTTGTAGGACGGTTGTTCTTTGAAGTGGGTTCAACAAAGTAGCGGTTTGTTGGCAGAAGCTGTCCGAATGATCATGCGAAGGGAACGAGACTGTTTCGCTACAATGTACGGAGAATGTCGGGTCTTATCCGTGAAGATTAGGACTCATGGAACTAAGGAAGATTTTTCACGGAAATAGCCATACAGCAGCAAGAGGTTTGCGACGTCTCGTCAGTTGGAAAGAGATTGTAAGGTGGAAAACAATTAATCACCCAAAAGGCCGCGTAGACTCTTCCGGACTCTATAGAGACGTGAAAGTAGAGACTAGCAGTACTCCATTTTCAGCCCGTTTTGGCTCTTGTCAGAGTAGAACACATCAAGGGGAGTTAGAAGATAGCAAGGGGAGTTAGAAGATAACAGGGGGAGTTAGGTACTTACTTAGGAGCGGTATCGATAACCTACCATTTTTCCCATCATCTTTAGCGATGGACAGTATGTACGAATTCTGGTTTGAGCTTACGTCCCAATTGGTGCTCAAGGCACGAGGTCTTGCTGAGTGCACATCCATTTCATCAGACGAAAATTCAGTCCTCATGTTTGTTGTTATCAATACGTTTCGCCCCCACCCGGCCTTCCTCGGGTGTATATCAATCCGTGTAACCTACAGGGAACTTCGAAAACTGAATCCGTTATTTAATCTGCTGTTCTCGTTCCACTGTCCACGTTTCAGGATATCGCGTCTCGTTCTTACTCGTAATACTGGTCAGTTATCGCTCGACCTGTTTCCACACTGCCCAGCCTTGGGATTGAATTAGCAATTACTATGTTGCCAATTTCACGAATCAACATTTTAATTCCTTAGACTATTGTCCCGTTCGTGTTTATTAAAATTGAGATTTCGATATTCAGGAAATTTCCTATAAATGTCGCAAAATCAACCGGCATTTATCCCAACTGCGCATATAGATGCTTTTGATGTGAAAAGAAAGAGGTTGTGAGAGAAAAGACTGGGTATAGAGAGGATTGAGGAAAGGATAAATGATGAACGGGGATGAAGGCAACAGAAGATGGCGATTGACGTTGTATTTAAATTTTTGAAGATTGTAGTTATCAGGGAAGCAAGAAAGAGGAAGGGAGTTCCACTGACGGGAAGTGCGAGGAAATAAATTACTGGCGTAGAAGTGGCGGTCTCATTTAACTATATTAACAGTAAAATGGTGGGACCGAGATGCCAGTCTAGTAACACGATTAAATTCCTGTAGTCGGGTAACCAGGGAAAACAGCTCGTCAGAGCAGTTGCCATGAAAATATTTGTAGAAACGACAGAGGGAAACCACATCACGTCTATGAGAAAGTGATTGAAGCCGAGATGCCAAATCAGGGCCGATTTCATTGCAGATCCTTCGGATTTTGTCGAGGACCTAAAGATGAACAGCAGGTATACAAGACGAATCTGTTACTAGAAGACAACGATCTTGCTTTTCATCTCGAGGTCATTGTACTGATGAGAGTGGGATATTTTCTGGTGATATAAGTATTTATAGTTGCGGTAAGAATGACCCTAAACAGAAAATCAATATCCCCTACCTAACGTTGCTAGGAATAGGACTCAACATAAACCTTTCCAAAATAGAAATTATGATCTGGAATTGGAATGAAAGCAGTGATGGAACCCACCCTGGTTCCATCAGAAAATATTACGGATTTGGATTTAGTAAATGCTAAAGGCTACAAATATTTCGGTATATAGATCAATTTTAACCAGTAAAAGCGACGAGGAAATTGAACATAGAAATGTTTGTCACAGAGATAGTTTCGCCCAATACCGCAAAGTGCTACGAAACCAAAGCATCAATCTGAAAACTCGTGTCTTGTTCTTAAATAGCCTCGTCAAATCGAGACATGGGTGTCATGCATGGCGTATACGGACTTTTTCTCAGATCAATGGTTGACAATGCCTTTGAATTCTACTGGGCTTCTTCAAACCTTGTGAACTGGCGTTACAAAATCACAAAGGACAGTACCAAATAACAGAAATTACATCACTTGCAGACTTTCAACAGAAGAAACAACAAAAATGATTTCGTTTGGTTTGTTTCGTTTTAAGGTATAATGCCGACCAGATTTTTATTGCTGGTAAAATTTTTAATTTTTCTAAAAGTTTTCTGGTAATATTTTTTTTTTCAAAAATGTACTGCTGGTAATATATTTTCTTAAAAAAATATACAGCTGATAATGTTTTACTGGTAATAATTCTTTTTAACAAAAATTCTATTGCTGGTATTAAAACCTATTTTTCACCCGTTTTGACCCTAGTTTAGGGGTTAACTATTTGCCCATATTTGGGACCCTAACAAAATACCTCTTTCCTCGTTATTTGCTCTAAATATTTCAAATGACCTTTTCTGATGCAAATTATGTCCTTTTTTGTTTCCATTTTCTCTTAAAATTCGTCATCTACTCGTGTGTTCTGTCCATGAGGTACTCAGCATCCTTCTATAGAGCCCCATTTCTATTGCTTCAAGTTTTTTCCTCATCTGAGATGAGATTATACAGCATTCATTGCCATCAGGACTCCGTCCTGGGTATGGCGATAAATTACATTCGCGTTTTGGTTTAGACGATAAACTACGTCCAACAGTTTGGGGGTTAAATATTTGCCCATAGGTGTGAGCCTAGCAGGTGCTACCACCCCGGTCAATTAAGAGGCGGTTCCACGCTACTTAAAACCTCCTGATCAGAGGCCTTGCTGTCGGCGGTATTTTATCGTCATACCCAGAAGGGAACTAAAATGGATATCACATGTAACTCAAGGTATTGACATACTTCAAATAAACGGTTAGGAAGGAAACCATCGTGATTACTGAAAAGAGCGACCGGATTTGAGAAAACGATGTTCCCCGAAAAATTGTTTTAAGCGAAAGATATAAATTTCAACTGACAGTAGCACTGGCTGCTCGGTCGATGAATGCAAAATGTTTGCTTATACGTATACATCAAGTAGCGAGTGAAAGAGAATAAGATTTTAGAAGAAACCGGATACCCAACCCGAAACTGAAAACAAGGCATAAACCTTTACTACTATTCAAAAGACTGGGGAGGAGTATGAACCGGACAATAGGCTAACCTATCTATTTCTATTATGTCGATGAAGCCTAAAGTGTTTAATAACATGTCTATTTTGAACATGATGAACAATTCTGGCGTTATTTCTTGCCACAGCAGAAAATAAGTTCTCACTATTTATATAAAAAAATTCTTACAAGCTCACAGATCGTATCAGGAACAAAAGAGATAGGGGGGGGTTAGCTAACCATCTACCTGGCGAGCATTTGTGGATGGACAGTAGAACAGGATAAAGAGAAGGGGCTTGGAAAAGAGAAAAATCACTGCTAAGGGCCACAAGAGTCAGGAAGCTGTGGAGGGACATGAACGCTCACGTTCTTGGGTGTCATGGCACACAGAAGAAGATTTCATGTGGATTTGTAGGTAGGGTAACAGATATCAGCGGGGAAAGTGGAGTCGAGGAGCCGAGTTCAATT
>CAHIKZ030002999.1:2715000-2735000 GCA_903632075.3 Acanthosepion pharaonis | reverse complement strand
ATGTTAAGAGGCACTCAAGGCATAGGATTACAGAGTTTATGCAGATAAGTGAGAAGATAACGGTTAACCCTATAGCTGAACAGGTTAAGGTTAGTGACCGGGGAAATATCCTCCTGGGAGTCGGTTCTACAAAGCAGCGGTCTGTGTGAAGAAGCCCGAGTGGATCTTACATCTCACCATGGATTACGAAGTAAATGAAAATGATTCGCTACAATGTAGTAAGAATGGTGGGTCTTAGCCGTGAAGATTAGAATTGGTTGGACTATGGAATGTAGTTCGTCTGACTACTTTCCGTTGAAATAGCGAAATGGCAGCGAGAATTTTACGATATTTCGTCATGAATAAATAAGTATTTATTTTATATAAAATGTGTTTTGAGCTGAATATTACTGCCTGCTGTTATAAACAGTTGTCCTCAAAAAGAAATTACAAATAAGAAACAAAATCATCAGAATCGACATTGCTTTGATGGGAAATTTTTTTAAAGAAATACTGGTTTATAATTTGTCTGCATCAGGAATGAAACGTGTAAATCCTTAAGAATTTTGTCATGCTGAATTCGAAAATAACATAAGAGGATTAACTCTAGATCAGCGGTTTCCAAAATGGGGAGCGTGCCCACAGGGCGGTAATTTGATATTTATGGGGGCCAGTACAACCATGAATTATTAAGAGTGATTTTTCTAGTGATTCTGTGTGTATATGAGTGTGTATTCGAGTTAATACACAAGTTGCATATACAGTATGCATGCATAAAAAAATATTTGTGTCTATGTATGTACACGTGTAATTACGTATGTACATGTGTATAATATACGTATATTTATATAAATAACGCACTATTTTTATTTTTATAAATATTGTAAAACATTTTAAAATAAATGATAATACCATTGCATATATGCAGCTTCAAGTTATCAAGGAAAGTTAAGTTAATGACCTTTTAACGCTTCCTCTACGTGAATAGGGGTTCACTTTTTTAAAAAAACAAATAAGAATTATATGTTACATTGTTGGGGATCATTATTTTAAAATTCTTAGTTGAGGTCTCCCCTCACCAAATAGATTGTTTTAAACTAAATTCGTTTATATAAATACACACAAACGGTCATACATGATTGCTATCAACTGTATGGTTTTCGAGATTCAGAGTATTCCTTCTCCTAGATCAAAAAGGGTGAAAAATCCAGCCTACACCGCTAGTTATCCTATAGCTTGGGGGCTGGAGAAGTTAGGGATACACATTTTTCCCCAATGTATTTACATGAAAGTGAATGTAGTGAACAAGTGGCATTCGAACTCGGCTTGCTGACTTTACGTCCCGGGCTCCCAAACAGCACAGTAATCGCGTATATACACATCCATCCAGCCAGCCGTATATAAAATTAAAAGAGTGGACGTATATGCCGTGAAAATCTGTGAAGAGACTATCACAAGTTTTGTTATCCTTATGGACGTAGGTGATAATGTCTCTCCATAACTTCCTGTTTCTTGTAGCTCTTAGTAAATTTTGTTTTATTGTTATTTCTCCTAAACCTTGTTCCGCCATCCGTTTACTCAAATTCTCTAAGTACATTATGCATTGTTTTCCTTTTTCCATCTTGGCTTCAATCTGTTTTTTTTAAGCGTTTCACCCCAAGCAAGGCGGGAAGCCACTAGGACGCAAGGGGTTACAGAAAAATTTGGAGCAAGATCAGATAGGAGTGATAGAAGAAAGAATGAGGAGAAGGGTAGTGGATAGATCAAGGCAACTGGAGATATCGATTGACATTACATTTGAATAGTTGGAGATTATAGCTCTCAGGGAGAAGGAATAAGGAAGGGAGTTCCACAGGCGAGAGGTGCGGGACATGAAGCTATTGAAGTAGAAGTGACCGCTACATTTAGGAGTTTCGACAGTGAAGGGGTGAGAGCGGGATGCCAGCCTCGTAGGGCGCTTGAACTCATGAAGTCTGGGAACCAGCGAATGCAGCTCCTCGGAGCAATTGCCATGAAAGTATTTGTAAAACAGACAGAGAGAGGCGCATTCTCCAATCCCTCTTTCCTCATTATGCGCCTTAGAATCCTGAACTGTCTCTTCCTGATGTTAAGTTTCCTTTTTGTTTCAGTTTTCTCTAAAACTTCCTCATTGCTCTCCTGTTCCACGTGACATGTTTTAATGGATGTCAGTTATTATCGATGATTTTTCTCGATCGATCATATCCGCTCACGAAATGTATCTTAACGTAAATATAAACAGCATATAATGAAATGGATTATATCCAACAATGATTTAATATATTTCCTGTTTATACGTTACGTTTTTTTGTTTTTTTTTGCGTGTAAAAGAACGCTAAATTCCTGAATACGGACGTTTGCAAAATGGAGTAAAAACGGATGAAAAAGACGCGGAACAAATTAAAAAAAATGGAAATATCAATTAAAACCAGAAACCCTGACCATCCGAAATTTACCAAGAAAGACAACTGATATTTAAAAACCGATATTTAAATGTTAAGTAAAATTTTTATAATATTATATATATATATATATATATATATATATATATATATATATATATATATATATATAGACATTTTATGTTTATACATTCTTTTTATAGATACAAATATTTAAGTAAATGTTCTGTTTTATAATAAACAGTATTAAACAACATTTACCGGCCTGAATGCCCGAAAGTTTTCACAGAAAATATTCGTCCTATAAAAAGAATGTATAAGCATAAAATGTCTTAGAATAATTGTCGGACTTTGTCCATTTCATAATATATATATATATATATATATATATATATATATATATATATATGCACAAATGGGCACGTGGCCGAGTGGTTAAAATGTGCCCATTTGCATATATATATATATATATATATATATATATATATATATATATATATATATAATTATCGCTCTAATATTGGTATCGAGCCCTCTTTTGGATTAATGCTGTGAACGTTGGAATATATATATATATATATATATATATATATATATATCGCTCTAATATTGGTATCGATTATCTTTTTGGATTAATGCTGTGAACGTTGGAATATATAATATATATATATATATATATATATATATATATATATATATATATATCCGATGCGATGAGAACGAAAGTAATATATAAATTCCAACGTTTACAGCATTAATCCAAAAGAAAAGCTCGATACCAATATTAAACGATAATTATTTATTTATTATAATTTTATCACATAGACAAAACCATTTTACTCACTACAAAGATGCAACTTCGTTTCAGTGCATTTCAATATATATATATATATAGATAGATAGATAGATAGAGAGAGAGAGAGAGAGAGAGAGAGAGAGAGAGAGAGATTTAATCCTGTTCAGGTCTAGCTACATAGCTAGCTATCGCTGTCTACCTGTCTGTTCTGGCCTGTTCATAACTCTCTAGCCAACGAGAATTTAAGTTTGGCACCTTGTGCGAAAATATTTCCGAATTAATGCGCAGAAAAATGATATAATTGTTTTCAACTTTGTGTTATGCAATCTTCATACAGCATAACAAATAAACTCAGCAAAATGGCCACCATTCACGTCAGGTGAGTTCTTTATGGAAAATGTCTTCTAATATAATATACTGCCGTGGAAAGCTGAAGAGAAAAACGATGGTCGATTTATCCTGGCCAAGTTATTCTTACGTTGGGCCTGATTGATTGAAACACTTTGTCATGGACGCTAACTTGTCATAAAATAGAATAGAAAAACAGCTTTCATTTCTTTTTAATAATATATCCATTTCCATCAATGAGTCATTTCATTATCTCGCTGCCTACCTATCTATCTTTTTGCTCATTTGATTATCTATCTATCTATCTATCTATCTATCTATCTATCTATCTATCTATCTATCTATCATTTCACTATCTCACTGTCTGTCTTTCTATCATTCTATTTTTGGTCATTTCATTATCGCACTGTCCGTCTTTCTATCTTGGTAATCTATCTATCTATCTATCTATCTATCTATCTATCTATCTATCTATCATTTCATTATCTATCCATCTCTCAATCATTTCATCCTCTCACTGATTGTCTGTCTATCTTTCCCTGTTGGCCATCTCATTATCTATCTATCTATCTATCTAGCAACCAGTTTTTACTTCTTAGTTGTTCTATTAAACCTAGCCAGCCCATTCTGCTCTGCTATTAATCCCCTGGCTTTTGGTGGATTCATACCTTTCTCAAGGTATTTGTGCGAAACCAAACGTAACCGCCTCAGCTGGATATTGACCTCGACATGCCACTCTCACGTTCCGCATTGATAACCGCTATGCTACACGCATACTCAGTAGACCATTGCCTAGGTATAAAGGTACAGTTTCACAGATGATATTGGCAACTGGCAATACAAAGTCATTTGCGCCACTCGTCGAACAGGAGCCTTAAAATGTATTTTTGAAACGTTATCTCGTCTATCTGGAAATACTGTGGCATCAGTTGGCCCTGTTTGCGAATATAATTCTTGTCAAGATGGGTCTTAGCATTTGGCCTTATTCGCCCCAGCTTAAGGCACCTCGAGGCGGTGTAAGTGTCAGCAAGCTTTTCTCTCTAGAACAGTTACGACTGAATAGTGAGTTCGATCTTCACTGTGTGTCCTATATTTTCGGCCTTGTGCCATACATGAGCTACTCTTGGAAAATCACTATTCACCCCAGCTTAATCTTGCCGAAATACAGTGGTAAAAAATGGAAACCATTATGGAGCGAAATATGCAAGTATCAGGTCATCCCATAAGTTCTGTCCGATTTTTGAATAAAGAAAACAAGTGACCAAATGTTACATTTAATTACAGATTCAATCAACAATGTATTTTTCCTGATTATCTATGACTTCCTTCCATCTATTAACAAGCGTACTAATTCCATTACTGTAAAATTCTTTTGGCTTTGATTCGAAGAACTCACAAATGTCAGTTTTAACCTCTTCCTGTGTTACAAAAGCTGTTTCTTCCAAATGATTCTGTAAGCTACGAAGCAAATGGTAGTCTGAAGGAGCAAGATCGGGAGAATAAGGTGAATGAGGAATTTTCTACCAACCAAGTTCTTCGACCTTTTGTGACGTGATTCTTGTTGTGTGGGGTCGCGCATTGTCCTGATGAAACATCACCTCGTTTCGATTCACTAGAGCAGGTTTTTTTTTCCTCAAAGGTTGGTTCAAACGCTCTAATTGCTGACAGTATATTTGAGCATTAATTATTGCATTAGGTGGTAAGAATTCAAAGTGGATTATTCATTGGCGATCCCACCAGATTGAAAGAAGAACATTTGCCAATGAAGTTCCCTTCTCGGCTGTGGCTGGGGTCCTTCCCCTTTACCAAGCCACTGTCTATGACGCTTAACATTTCGATAAAAGATCCATTTTTCGTCGCCAGTCACAAGTCTATCCAAAAAAGGTGAAACATGTTGGTGAGAATGGAGAGAAGAGCAGATGTCAACTCGAAATTCGAGGTTGTTTTCAGACAATTCATGAGGCACCGATTTTCCAAGTTTAGGAACTTTTCCAAGTTGTTGAAGATGACGATGAACAGTTGTATGGTTTGAACTGAGAACCACTGCCAATTACTCAACTGATAAAGCAGGATTTTCTTCAAGGGCTGCTTCAAGAAGTTTTTCATCAAACTCAACTGGACGTCCGGTTCGATCTTCATCTTCAAGGGTGAAATCTCCACCTCTGAATTTTGCAAACCATCTTCTGCAAGTTCTTTCATTCACACATTCCTCTCCATAAACTGAGTGAATGTTTCTAGCCGCTTCAGCTTCTGAGTTTCCTTTCTTGAACTCATAAAGCATTATGTGCCTCAAATGATTCTTGGGTACTTCCATGTTAGCAGGGTTTTAATCAAACAAATTTTAATTTTATTGTTCTCTGAAATAAAATTGAATCAGTTTAAATGCATCTAAACATAAAAATAATGTTTTTTTATAAAATACTCTTTAAATTTCGTTCATTTTAAGAAAAACTTAAAATTCGGACAGAACTTATTGGATGACCTGATATATATATATATATATATATATATATATATATATATATATATATATATATATATATATATGTATGTATGTATGTATGTGTCCATAAAGTTCGTGTGCACTTTAAAAATTATAACTTTATTTGTATTTGCGATAGAAATAATCTGTAAAAATGTGTATTGTACCTAGTTTTAAATATAGTTAAAATAACTAATGTGATTTCAGGCATTACTGTAAATCAGTTGGCAAATGTTTTCCGTGAAATGAAAAATCGTATTACCCTTGGTATTGCTAACGATAGAGGACATGTGGAAACTTAAATAAAATTTCAATAAAACCTTAAAAAATATAAATGTACGTCTTTCTAATCCTTTTTACAAATTATTTCTATCGCAAATAAAAATAAAGTTATAACTTTTTTAAAGTGCACACGAACTTTATGGACACCCTATATATATATATATATATATATATATATATATATATGTGTGTGTGTGTGTGTGTGTGTGTGTGTGTGTGTGGTTCATCCCCTTTACAAACTGTCAAATATAAATATCGAAAGACAGCATTTTAATAAATAAAAACTTTCATAAAAAACAACTCTCTAAGTAAGATCTTCAATGAGAAAACATTTAAAATTAGATACCCCTGTACCAATAATATGTATAAAATTATCAACTAACATAATAACTATATTTTAAGAGATTCCTATGGATAAACGACAAACCTTGTATTGAACCCTCCTGTAATTGTCCAGTAGAGGGAAAATGCAGATCTAAAAATTCGCCTGAGCAAGCATGTGCAATAGGGATTAGCTAGCCGCCCCAGTAAACGGGTATCCTCGAATACGAATGGCCAGTCATTAACCTGACGATTAACATTTTGTGGACAGACTGCACCAATGTATGAGAAATTAATTTTTATATTTAATACATTTGTGATGATTAAAATTTGTATAGCTAAGAAAACTTTGTTATTGCACTTAGAAATTCTCGACAAATTGAGAAACGGCGAAACGCAGAAATGACGTCAGTTGGAGTACACATAGGAGCCGAGATCTCTACGTCCTTTTAATCTAGTTATATATATATAATAATCTCATTCTGTTCCCAATTTCTCTTTCGCCCTCTATATCAACTTGTTCCTATCTATCTATCTATCTATCTATCTATCTATCTATCTATCTATCTATCTATCTATCTATCTTTCAGTCTTTTCAATTCTATCTTGTTAAATAATATTTATGTTCACATATCTCTCATCCTATCGAATTAAATTAGAATCTATCTATCTATCTATCTATCTATCTATCTATCTATCTATCTATCTATCTATCTGATCAATATTGTTGAATGTGTGTGTGCATATATATATATATATATAACATTTGTTATTTACTCAAAAATAACGTATAAAGAGAATATATATATATATATATATATATATATATATATATATATATATATATAACGTGTGTATATGTATATATGTATATACACATAGGGTTAATACAAATATAAAATTTCTGGCTTAACTAATATTCTGCACCTGAACTGGCGTTTCGTAGACGAACTCTTTATAATTGTTCAGTGCCCTTATATTACGTTTCAGAAAGGGTTTATATATATATATAAATATATATATATATATATATATATAATGGAGATATATTGTGTATATCTATCTATCTATCTATCTATCTATCTATCTATCTATCTATCTATCTATCTATCTATTTGCTTTGGACCTGTCCGGTGGTTCGGATACTTATTCTTTGCCTCCAGGGTTTGTAATTGTTCAAGGAGTATTGGAACCTCCCCCTTTTGAAAAATCGTCGCAAAACGATCTTTGTACTATAATAATTACATGCATTCATGCAATTCGGATTTAAACCTGAATACCATAAATATATCCACATATCTGTAACGATATTCCATTCATCCGTAAATGACTCTATGAATAAAGACAATCATATCAAACAATAACACACACGCAGTTGATTTGAGCGTTGGCATTGGCAGTCTGGTAGGTAGAGATCCAGTTTCAGGTTGTAGTACATAACACAATATATTGATTTTATAGGAAGTGAGTTTCTTGATGATTCGGTTTGGCTTTTGAAGAAGCTTGAATTCTACCATTCTTCTTTTTGTTACTAAATAGGAACAAAAAGAAGAATGGTACATCATGCAACATCTAATAAAAAATACCAAATTTATTTTCTAATGTATATTTAATAATTAATGTTTGCTGTGCTCTTGCAGACCGCATTAAATCATCAAGTAGTCCGCATGCAACCTGCGGGTCGCAGGATGACCAACACGATCTATATTTATTGAAAAAAAAAAACAAAAAACAAAAAAAAATCATGTTCTCAATGTCATTCTTAACGCAATGTCAGACAAATTTCAGAAATGTCTTTTTAAGTGAACTCATTCAATGTATAGAGACCGCATAATAAATAGGTTTTACAGGTATGCCAAAAAATAATGTACTGCGAAGATCGAAATGGAAGATAATCGTGACGAGATTCAGTACAAGCTTCGACGACTCAGTCTACAGAGATTCTAGAGTAGGCGTCTGAAAACCGGGGCGTGCGGGAGGTACTATCTTTTTGCGACCCGCGGGAAACGATTTTCGTGACTCAAAATTCGATAAGCTTAATAAATTTAACCCTCGCCTCTTTTATACTTCTGTGGCAGCTGATTTGAGCTGGAACTACACACCAAGTGTCCACAGACAGTCAATTTTATGGTCAGCGAGGTCTGTTCTAGCTCCTCCCCAGGGAAAGAAAGAAAACTTGATTTTGATGCAGAAGGACGTGTTCTGCATTAACTGATGCACGACACGTTTTTGTTTCATATTCTGACAATCGATGATTCTTTTAATAATTACGCGTTAATTTTGCGTTTTTTTTTTTAAAAAAAAAAAGATAAAAGACACGATATGCTTAATAAAGACGAACGGCAAGAATACGTGAGAAATTTTGCCTGTCTGCCAGAAGATCTTTCTCTGATCTGATGGTTGAGAAGCAATCCTTGGTGCGCTTCCCATTGATAATATAGAAGTGACGAGAGCCTGATTTGGACCATATGCACATTTACTTCAGGTAAAACCCTTTAGTAGGGGGTAAAAGTTAATTATTACGACTGGTATGATCTATCTATATATCTATATCCATATCCATATCTATCTATCTATCTATCTCTCTATGTTCTTATCCATATCTATCTATCTATCTATCTATCTATCTATCTATCTATCTATCTCTGTACATATCCATATCTATCTATGTTCATATCCGTAACTATCTATGTTCATATCCCTATCTATCTATCTATCTATCTATCTATCTATCTATCTATCTATCTATCTATCTATGTTCATATCCATATCTATCTATTTATCTATCTATCTATGTTCATATCCATATCTATTTTCATATCCGTAACTATCTATCTATGTTCATATCCAGATCTATCTATCTATCTATCTATCTATCTATCTATCTATCTATCTATCTATCTATCTATCTATCTATCTCTGATCATATCCCTATCTATCTATCTATCTATCTATCTATCTATCTATCTATCTATCTATCTCTGATCATATCCGTATCTATCTATCTATCTATCTATCTATCTCTGATCATATCCCTATCTATCTATCTATCTATCTATCTATCTATCTATCTATCTATCTATCTATCTATCTATGCACAGTATTCTAAGATTTTCCTCGTGTCTCTATCGTTAAGTCTTACAGCCGGTGTATACCTCGGAAGCTTTCACCGGCCAGATTTCTTACAGACATCTAACTTCTGTTTAATTCTCTTGTTTACGCAAACTAGCGAAGAAAGACGAATAATTTCTCCAAACTAAATGAGCACATGTCAGCTCTTTTGTCATCTTTTTGCATTTTTTTTTCCATGACAATAGTTTGGAAAATGTCATGGGCACCCAGCTGGTGTCAGGATGGGTTTTAGGGAAACAGGGAAGAAGGCGACCAATTCCACAGAATCAGCGAAAAACATGTGGGAAAATGAAAGGAATCGTAATTCCAGACGACAACGCGGTTCTGACAATAAATGGCGTGCGTAGAATCACCCACAAATTCTTGTATGTGTTTCGTTCAAGTGACTGAATATGCGTGAGAAGGCGTGTGCGCTTATAGCCTTGTTTATGTGCGAAAGGATGTCAATGTGTGAAAAGGTGCAGACACATAATAAAAAGGAAAAAAGCCAACTCTTAACAATATTAACTACGAACAAAGCCACAATGTGCTAACCGTACTCGGAAAAAAAAAACATCCCTACCACACACAAAGACATGCACAGAACGCACACACTCAATTAAGCAGAAAAATCGAATCATCCTTGATAATGGCTGAAGGTATAGCCGAAAGCGCTCGGAAATATAAAACATTTGGACTGTTCTTACACATACTTTGTCCAGAAAAGAAAGCTCTTGTTCGGACACAAAAAAAATTAAATAAAAGCTTAACCGTAGTACCTTGTCTGTCGTTTTCAATGAAACATGCATATATATATATATATATATATATATATATATATATATATATATATATATATATAATAACAGTAAGATATATAATCCGGTGTTCTTATTGATATTTTTATTTTTACAAAACAGTGCTCAATGTAAATTTAAAGAGCATAAATATTATAAATTAACTGGTTTAAAATATGTCTTTTTTCGCTACACAGTAATAACCATGTTTCATAAATGGAAGCTAAAAACTTCAAATTTAATTTTGTAATTAAATTAAAAACATTAGTTCCATTTAATCTGCAAGCGAATATTGGAGTAACTTATTTTTTAAATTTACTAAGTTTTAAACGCACGCAAAAATTCATAATTCACTGTTTCCAAGGATACAGAGAAAAACACTCATTCAGACAAGGGGTGGTAGCGTGTTCCTTTATTTTATTAACCTAACATAAGTTTCTCTCTTGTCGTTATATATATATATATATATATGTGTGTGTGTGTGTGTGTGTGTGTGTGTGTGTGTGTGTGTGTTGAACAATTAAAAAATATTAAAAAATTAAAATCTTCAGACACACTGGGTTGTAGATTAATATTCTTTCCTTTTTTTTATTATTATTTTATTTAGATTCCTCGACTAGTTTCGGCCAAAATGGCCATCATCGGGAGAAGAAATATTTCTGCTTGCTGGTAGCAGTAAACTATAGAAATGAATGTCTTGATGGAGAAAATGAACTTTTGTCTGATATATATATATATATATATATATATATATATATATATATATATATATATATATATATATATATATATATATATATATATATCGACAAGAGTGAAACTTATGTTAGGTTAACCATACATTTTTTACAATACCTTTTTAACCACAGAATTTTTACCATACCTTTTAACCATTCATTATTTTACCATTCTTTTTTTACCATACATTTTTACCAAACTTTTTAACAATTTCAATCCACCGCATAGAACATATTTGGGGATAACTGAATGAAAAAATGAAAAAAAACAAAACAAAAAAAAACGTCAGGTGTTACGATCTACGAAAGGACTTCTTCAGACTAATGATGTTTTTATCTATGTAATCATAGATATGTATGCTTTTGGTTCGATTTGTTTAGTTAAATATGCAATAATTCCTTATGGATCATTTAATGCCGAAATTTAATTTTCTTGTGAACTATGTCTTTTTTTTTTTTAAATGTACTGCTGATAATTTCTTTTCCAATGATATATTGCAGGTATTTTTCATAATTTTACTATGAAAATTTATTTCTGGTAAATTTTTCTAATGTATTTTTATATTTTCATCTTGTGACGCCAGTATTGGAGGTTCACCGTTTGCTCATAGCTGGGACCCAATAGGTGTTAATAACCTGGGAACAACAAGTAAGCGGTGGTTCCACGCTCCTCATAACCTCCCGATCAGATGCCTTGCTGTTGGATGCAGTTTATCGTCTTACCCAGGAGGATAGAGAAAGAAAACAAACTACAAAAAAAAAAAAAATAAATAAAAATAAAAATAAAAAAACGCCATTTTGCATCGAGAAATGAAAATACTGGGTCCTTAGCTGTAAATTTAATTTTTAAAAATTTTTGGCTTCTGATGCATCTGCATACATAAACGTAACTTCTATCGCTTTTGTTATTTTGTTACCATTGTTTTAAACAGCCTATATTACAAGAAATGTAGTTTCGTTCAGAAAGAATATCAGTTCTATAACTATTTATCATAATACGATCTCTCCCAGAAACTGTAACTAAAGTCAGCTCGCCATAGATGCAGTTTAACGCTAGGATGGCCAGCTTCTTTGACATCTTTATTTACATTACACCGTGAAGCAGCCATCTTTAATATATTCAATATTCAAGTCAGGAATAACAAGTCTGAAAAGAAATTCACAAACATTACTATACCTCATACTGAAAGAAATTGATTATATATATATATATATATATATATATATATATATATATATATATATATATATATAAAAATTATATGTGTGTGTATAGATAGATAGATAAGTAGATAGATAGGGGACATAAACACAAGTATTATTGCTTGTGAGAAATTTTTCAATGCATTTACCCTATAAATAGCCTAGGTGTCAAAAACGACACCTCGGCCATTCATGGTAAAACCTCAAATATCAGCTATTAAGTCTGTTAAGCATCTTTGCTAAAATTCAATAATTGTCCATAAGCCTCAGCATCGAACCAAAACTTTTTTTTTTAAGCGTTTCACCCCAAGCAAGGCGGGAAGTCACAAGGACGCAAGGGGTTACAGAAAATTTGGAGCAAGATCAGGTAGGAGTGATAGAAGAAAGGATGGGGAGAAGGGTAGTGGATAGATTAAGGCTTCTTATAGCTCTCAGGGAAACTGGAATAGGGAAAGGAGTTCCACAGACAAGAGGTGCGAAACATGAAGCTATTGGAGTAGAAGAGACGGCTACATTTAGGAGTTTCGACAGTGAAGAGGTGAGAGCGTGATGCCAGCCTCGTAGGGCGCTTGAACTCATGAAGTCTGGGAACCAGCGAATGCAGCTCCTCGGAGCAATTGACATGAAAGTATTTGTAAAACAGACAGAGAGAGGCGACGGTGCGTCTGTGAGAAAGTGGCTGTAGACGAGATGCCAGAGCAGGGTCAATTATATTGCATATCCGCCTCTGGAGCCTATCAAGAACCCCGAGGCAAACAGAAGGGGCTCCAGGCCATATATGGCAGCAATACTCCATGCAACTATTTATTCCATAGTAATTTGTTGAAAATTTGAAGGTGTCGAAAACGACACCTCGGCAATCCTAGGGTTAAACCACAATCGGGCACTGAGTATTGAACAAACACAAATATGCCTGAGTGGGCTGTCCTCCCTTGTAGATGGATATCTTCGGATACGAGTGGCCATCCATTATATAGAAACATTCGTACGTCACTATATGTGTACATATATATGTGGTTATATAAACGCTTGTTTATGTTTACTTTGACGTGTATATGTGTATGCAAAACACTTGGAAATGATTGTGGATGGCATTGTGCTAGAATTGAAAGGTGGGGTCTGCTGAAACAAAGTTTTGGTTGCAATTAAATTGTTGCATATGTTTAAAATTTTCGTTCCTAAGAATAAGGGAAAGCAAAGAAATGGCTGTCATTTCCGTTTCTCTATTATAAACACATAGACACAAAAATTGCATAAAAACGTTACACTAACGATTTTTTCGGCGCTCCATAGGAAGTACCTATATTTGCCTCCCTTTTCTACGTGTTCGACAACTCGAGGTCTGATTTTTTCATTGTACTAATTAGTGAATGTCACTACGGACAGGCAGCTGTGTAATTGGTTGATCACATACCGTAGCAGATTTTCTTTTCGCCTATAAATATGTAGAAAAAATAAAACACAGACAGAAGAGATTTATATGACAAAAAGAAAACAAACAGTTCACATTTTAAAATTTGCTATTATTTAAAATATTTCTTTTATTCTTCTTGGCGTTTGATTCCATCATTTTTTTTAGTTCTTTCGAATTTTTCACGAGATACTTTTACTTATTTAATTTCTTCCATCTTTTTTTTGTTTCTGTTCGTTTTTTTCTCTTGTTTTAATTTTTCTGGATTTTACTTTCTTTTGTTTTTGTTCTTTTCTTTCTTTCTTTCTTTCTTTCTTTTTTTCTTTGTTTTACTTGATTTTGTATTTGTTTTTGGTCATTACTTGTATATTTCTCTGCTTTATTTTTCTGATCTTATTTTTCTCCTGTTCTTTCTTTCTTTCTTTCTTTCTTTCTTTCTTTCTTTCTTTCTTGTCTTTCTTTCCTTCCTGTATTTCTTTCTTTTTGATTTCCTCTTGTTTCTTTCATTTTGTCTTCTTTCTTTCTTCCCTTATCTCCGTTTCCATTCTTTCTTTCTCCTCTTCTTCCTTCGTCTCTGCTTTCATTCTCCTCTCGTCTCTTTTGCTGTTTCTTTCTTTCTTTCTTTCTTTCTTTCTTTCTTTCTTTCTTTCTTTCTTTCTTTCTTTTGCTGTCTTTCGTGCTTTCTTTCTTTCTTTCTTTCTTTCTTTCTTTCTTTTGCTGTCTTTCGTGCATTCTTTCTTTCTTTTACTTGATTTTGTTTTTGGTCATTACTTGTATATTTCTCTTTGCTTTATTTTCCGATCTTATTTTTCTCCTGTTCTTTCTTTCTTTCTTTCTTTCTTTCTTTCTTTCTTTCTTTCTTTTCTTTCTTGATTTCTTTCTTTATTTTGATTTCCTCTTGTTTCTTTCATTTTGTCCTCTTTTTTCTTCCCTTATCTCCGTTTCCATTCTTTCTTTCTCCTCTCCTTCTTTCGTCTCTTCTCTCATTCTCCTCTAGTCTTCTTTTCTGTTCTTCTTTTCTGTTCTTTCTTTCTTTTGTTGTCTTCGTGCTTTCTTTCTTTCTTTTACTTGATTTTGTTTTTGGTCATTACTTGTATATTTCTCTTCTTTGCTTTATTTTTCTGATCTTATTTTTTTCCTGTTCTTTCTTTCTTTCTTTCTTTCTTTCTTTCTTTCTTTCTTTCTTAAGTTTGCTTTTTTCTCTCTTCCTTTATTTCCTTCTACTTCCATCACTAATCTTTATTTATTTATTTATTTATTCCCTTCCCTTCATCCCCAATGTGCTTTCTGATTTTAACAAAGCTTAACTTAATACGACACAAGGTGTCAAAACAAAACTAAACTTCTCAATGAGAAAATGAACACATTACATGTGGAACATCAGTAATGGTCCGACAGATTATTCCCTAGTGAATTACCCAGTGTGCAATTATTACTTTTTTTTACCAACATACACATCTTCATCCTTTCTCCGAAAAAAAGTTTCTAATTTACTGATTTGTTATCGATTTTCATTCACATATCAGTCTGTTTCCAAACTTGTTTTGCCGCCAACATCCATATGTTTTATTATCTTCGTTTTCCGTTGGGTGATGCAAAAGTTTGTCGTGAACTTTGAGTGAACTGACAAAGACAATACATATATATTTATACATAGATGTATTCAACCACATATGCATCATTTTCTTCCACTGTCTTTTGCAATCATTGAGGTATCTTCATGATACCATCCTTCCAGAACTCGGCATTTTCTTGATCAAAGTTTGTTTTTTTAAAGGCTTTTCTTGTTTTTTTCTTCACTTATCAAATTTGTTTTAAAGTCTTTTCTTTCTTTATTTTTTGTAATCATTTCACGCCAAATAAGGCAATAAAGCCACTAAGACGCAAGCAATGGAGACTGGGTGTTAGATAACATGATAAAAAGAATATGAGGAGTGACAACAATCAAAGAACGAGAATTAAGAAGGAAGAAAATAACGATTGACATTCCATTTAATTTTTCAAGATCAAAATTAACTGGAAAGCTAGAAGTTGGAAGAGAGTTCCACAAGTGAGAGGTGCGATAGAAGAAACTGTTAGCATAGAACTTACGGTTAAATCTAGCCTATTCAACTGTAACATGATGGGATCTTATTGCCAATCTACAGGGTGCCCAACAAAAAACTATGAAATTTGGTATAGTTTATTAAATTGCTAGAATTTTTGTTACAGTTATTTGAAACAAAAGCAACGGACAGAAATTTCTTAGCTTAAAACGGAACAAAACATAAATGTTAGATGTGGTGTTCAAACTATACAACTCTGGCAAAATTTCTTAGCATTTTTCCAGTCCCCAAGTTGGATGTTCTTTTTTAAAGAGAACAATCACCTCGAGTTGAAAATTTGATATCTGCAGCATTCTGGAACAACAAATGTTTTTTTAAAAATTATACTTTAGTTATTTTATTTCATTCATATAGTAAAATATAAACTTATTTTTTTATATGTTAGTTAATTTTTTTTTATGTAGTAAATCCGTCTTTTTTTTGTGGGGGACCTTGTAGTATTGCGTTTAAATTGATAACGTCTATGTATCAGAGAGGAAATTTCATCAGAACAATAACCATGAAAGTATTTATGGAAAAGACACAGGACAGTTACCTTACGGCGGTGAAAAAATGACAGAAATCGAGATGCCAGACCAGGACCGATGACATTACAGATTTTTCTTGAATTCTGTCAAGAATTTCTTAATATATAGCGATATTTATTCTGTAAAATATACAGAAATGTGGCACATGGCCAAAGGGGGGATTGGGGAAAGGACGGTCTTGTTCTGTCTTAACTATAACTTAGCTAGTCGCAAACACTGACCCAATCGTACGAACAATATTCCTTATACCAAAACAATACATTCATATGTACCTTTCTTACTACAACCACCAGAATACCTCATTGTCTCTATGAAAATATTAACTAGTCCCCATATTTACAATTCATTCTCTGTGGGGGGAGGGGAATAAAACAACAATTCTAAAAACTAGCCACAATGAGCATTTACAATATGAATACAAAACTATTTACAAGAAACTGAAGAAAATCAGATTAGTAATAAAAAAAAACCCGCAATCACTAAATGTGGCAGAGACATCAGTTCACTGGCCGAAATCAATGCGTGACTATAATAGTATAAAACATTCATTCATCCCAAGCACACACACTGACATGCACTCATTCAGACACAACAACAAATACGAAAAAACACTCACGCGAAACGAAAGGCGCCTCGCATCTACCAGCGAACTGACATCACTGACCACCTAACAAGGGAGGGGATGGGGAATTAAACTTAAAGAAAAATAGGGACAGAAATAAAAGGGTCCAATGAGTATACATACTCTAGCTAAGTTAACTCGAAAGAAAAAAGAAAAAGAAACTAAAACATCAAAAACTGAACCTAACCTAGCCTAGTTTCTTAATATATAGCAGGAACACCAGACCAGACACGGCAGCAATATTCAAAGCAAGGACGAATGGTAGACTTATAAATATGTAAGATAGATTCTGACGAGAAATATTATCTTGCTCGTCATAGTGAATCAACTTTCCTAGATGTAAACTTAGCAATTGATTCATTATACTCTTTCCACTTCATGTCAGCGGAAAACGTTAGGCGCAATGGGTCACTCATCTTGAGGTTAGCATCAGCCAGGCTGATGGACGGCAAAAAAGTGGTCCCTCAGAAAAATAAAACAGCGTTTTTGAATAATGGAATTTTTTTTTACTATTAACAGAATTTGGCAGAGATTGAAAAATGGCAAGCCGAGGGTGTAAGGTCAGTTGAGTATTAAAATATCTCAGATAGGTTGTACTAATCTCTGTCGCGTCTGCAAAGAGTCCTGATGTCAGACGTTGTTCTCATGGAATACGACACATTTGCGATTGGCCAATTCCGGACTCTTTTCATTGATTGCTGGATTAACTCACTCTAACTGGTAATTATATTTGTCTGAATTCAACGCCTGCTTTTGCTAAAAGAGCTGGAAATACATAATACCTTTTAAATCCTACCAAATAGCAGAGCATCAGAGGCCGGTTTTTCGATTCATTAGCATTGCTTGATTTCTTTTTGACCAGGACTTCTTCGCCGCTCTTTATTGTAGTCAACAACCCTTTTTCATTTCTCGTGATCGTTTTTTTTTAATGGATAGTTTTTGTTACAAAGCAAGGAATCACAAATGGAAATGCAACCCATTAAATTTGTATTCGAAAAATCGTGAAGAATATAATTGTTTTTTTAATGCTTCACAACACTCATATGTATTATATAGAGTATGTCTGCGATGGCTCGTGTTATGTCAACTGGAATTATATACTCTGCATCAGATCAGCTGGATTTATATTTAGTGAGCTTATAGATATGGTCATTATCATCGATTGCTGGTCCACCGGAGCCTTCTCCGTCTTTCAAACCCAAACTTTCGATTTTTACCCTAGGAAGCCATTACAAAGAGAACACTCAGTTATGGCACCGTCTCCATAAACGGTACATAAATGCTTTGCTTTTTTTACGATGTCTTTTTCTCATTTCCGGAAATGGGAGTGCATCTAATGATGAAAATACATTTCGCTTCCTCTATTTTCACTTTCAACGTAAATAGGAACATTTCAAATTTACATTTCAAGCACGAATCGTTTAGAGAGATGCGTTGAAATGTCACCTTTCAAAATACCGTATATGCTCGTATACAACGCAACTGGGTATATAAGACAACCCTCAAGTTTTCAAGTTAAAATGTAGGTTTCGGGCTATTTTCGCCGTACAAGACAGCACCCCGCTCCAAGTTATATTTTAAAATGTATTGTTTTGAATTCATTAAACAAATGCAGGAAGCATCTACTTTCTTTCCACTCAAATTTTAATGAAAAATCTGTTGAGAGATATTGTCATTGAATTACCAAAATCTACGATACTTCATCAGTGGGTGATGTGGTTTTGGTAGGCTATTACGGTAGCATGAATCACTTTTCCCCGCTAACCATCCACTCGTTCCATTATTCTCGAATGCGATCTTTAAACGGCTTGTTGAGACACACACCCAGTGGTGTTTTGGTTCAACATTATCGAAAAAAAGGGGCAAGATATTATCCCTTAACTTCCACAGGATTTAAGGTTCATATTATACCTGGAATATAAGACAGCCCCGTTTTGATGGGGGATTTTTAAGGCTAAAAGATCGCCTTGCACTCCGACATACACCGTATATATTTTTCGCTCTTCAAGAGTTGAATTAGAATATATATATATATATATATATATATATATATATATATATATATATATATATATATATATATATATATATAATCTGTTTATAAGTTATATTTTATTTTTAAATTTATTGTATTGAAAGTCTAATGAAAAACCGATGGGTAGATATTGTCAATTAACTAGCACAATCTACAATACCTCATTAGTGGGTACTAGAGTTTTCGTTAGTCTATTACGGTAGCCTGAATGACTTTTTACCGCTAACCATTCACTATTCTCGAATGTGATCTTTAAACGACTTGTTGAGAAACATCTCATGCTAACAACAAGATCTCAGACAGGTTATACTAATCTCTGTCGCGTCTGCAAAGAGTCCTGATGTCAGACGTTGTTCTCATGGAATACAACACATTTGCGATTGGCCAATTCCGGACTCTTTTCATTGATTGCTGGATTAACTCACTCTAACTGGATTTAAGGTTCATATTTCATATCTGGAGTTTAAGGTTCATATTTTTTTTTGTCGGTGCGTGGAGGTTAAACGTTCGCCTTATACGCCGGCATATTTGGTATGTATATAATCATTAGCGCTATTTAGACCTGAAGACATACTTCGTCAGTGTGATGTCTCATCTTCAGAAACTTCATAAGTAGCACTTACCAGTGTGCGTACTTGTACGAACTAAGTTTCTGCAGGATTTCCAAGCACTCTAAAGTTTTTATGAGGAATGATGGGATTTTATTGAAAGTTCTCTTAATGTTCCGTGAGTGTATGCTGGTTGGTAGAGGTTCTTTAAGCATATCACCCCAAGCAAGGCGGGAGTATCAGTAGCACGCAAGGAGTTACAGGAGTTGCTCAGGA